>CM023537.1:43838400-44018010 GCA_013350335.1 Chimonanthus salicifolius | reverse complement strand
CAAAAACATAACAATTATCACACACTTTTATGGGGTTCGGCCATCCAATGTGGCCGAACCCAATGCCCATGTTATGATCTTTCAAACATGCTTTAGGCCTTATCTAACATGCAATATCAATATCATTGCTGCCTTCATACCTCTTAGTAACCATCTAATTAAATTCATTCAAAAACAGTCCTTGAAAGTTCATGGTTTCCATGTTTCAAACACCTTAAAACAACCATCATTTGCATGGGGTTCGGCCCTCCATGGTGGCCGAACCCAATGCTATGTTTGCTTTTTGAACCTCATATAAACATGCATAAACAGTATACTAATATCAAGTTTTAACTCTCAAGAAATCATCCAAAAACCAACATGATATCATGGGATTCGGCCATCCAAGATGGCCGATCCCATGGTCCATTCTCCAATTTTACTCTACTGATTAGACCACATATCTTCAGCCTTTTCTGATATCCAAACCCAGTTTTAACCCTCTTTAAGCATGTATTTTAAATCTTAATAAAATATATAAAAACAGTCCCCAAATGGATGGTTTTAAATTTCAAAAACCCCATTAACCAACTCTTTTCATGGGGTTTGGCCACCCAAAGTGGCCAAACCCAATGGTTCATTTCATTTCTTTTGACACCTTCTTCCATGGTTTAGACTCTTGATGCATTTGGCTATTCCAAGGCTGAATTATGCCATCCAAATCCAAGATTTAAAATCCTTTATCTTGCATCTAAACACATACAATTGTTCATCATTTTTGCATGGTTTTTAGCCTCCAAAAACCATCAAAATACCCAAACAAATGTCATGGGGTTCGGCCATCCAAACTGGCCGAACCCAATGTGATTTGTTTACCACTTAAGACAACCTTTAACCAATTCTCGGCCGCAATAGGCCCTTCTCTGCCCTTGAAGTAAGGGGGCGCTGGTGTGTGAAAATCTCTGACCAATTTCGGTCATTATTTTCGCTCATGTTTCCCCCTCCGTTCAAATGTTGTTGGAGGACAGATGTAACCACGGCTTGCACCAAGCTGTGCAGTTCAGGAGGTACAAAGGGTACAGTCATATTACTATTCTCCTCCTCCTCGCGTCGATACGACGAGTCATATTCCTCCTCGTCGTCCTGTTGATTCGTAGGGTCACTCCCTTCTTCTTCCCGCCGAGAGTGGTGAGATTCTTCCTCACTGTGAGATCGTTCATGAACAGATCTCTCTTTGTCATGAACGGACGGCTCTCTTTCAGGTTCCGATGACGCCTTTTGCGTCGGGGTACCACCTTCCCTTGTGGTGTGATAATGAGCACATCATCCTTCTTTTTATCGTCCTGACGAGTCCTTCTCTTTGACACCCCTCACCTAGTCCGATCTGTAAAACTTTCTTTTTCCCTTCAGATCTTTTACCACCTTTTATGTGGCGCCATTTAGTCCTAATCCATGGAAACATCATAGACTAAGTTTCCATTAACAATATGCAACACATGCCATGAATCCTCATAAAAACATAAAATCATATATTTATATAAATTCAAACTGCATCTTTGTACAAAGGTGGGTAGGGTGAAACAACCCTATGTATAACAAAATATACCCCCTTACAAAATTAACCCTCTTTTTAATACCCTACTATTACTTCCTATCCTAGTCTTCCGTAGAAGACTCCGCATCAAAGCGAACTTGAATCGGTTATCAGGACACGTCATCGCCGTGTGCCCCAATACTTCACATGTTGTGCGGGGATTATTCCAGGTCCTCCAATACAGGACAATTAGTCCTCGTCTCTCCATGCCCGTGTAGTCCACAAACCGGACATACAACTCCCAATGGATGAGGACAATACAACCTGTTGTGGTCATCCTGATTACACAACTCACAGGTATCATAGGGATCTACTTCCCCCGCCGATTCCAGTATTATAGGAAAGTCTTCCATTGGATCCTCATAAAAGAAAAATCCCAGATCTCTCTTCCTCCTCAGGAGGTTCCACCATCTCAGGAACGTCATCCATCAGATCCTCTGGAAGAGGTGCTAAGTCCATCTCATCTTCTTCAGGAGGTCCCTCCTGAAGGTCCACTTGAGCTTCTACATTGATGTTGTTAGAAGTTGACACCAAGTCTATGGGATGGCTAGGAGTTCCGCTGTGCCATTCCGAGTACTCCAGCTTTTGAGAGCGAAGACCACTGTGGCTAGTTCAAGATCATGCGTAGGATAGAGGCGTTCTGTATTTTAGTTGTCTTGAACCATAAGCCACACACGATGATTTTGACTGAGGACACACCCCAGTCCTTCTCCCGAAGCGTCGCATTCTACTTCATAACCCTTGCCCTTTTCCGGCAAAATCAAAATAGGAGCGGTTGTAAGTCTGTCTTTAGCTCTTCAAACCT
This sequence comes from Chimonanthus salicifolius, assembly GCA_013350335.1. Lineage (NCBI taxonomy): Eukaryota > Viridiplantae > Streptophyta > Magnoliopsida > Laurales > Calycanthaceae > Chimonanthus > Chimonanthus salicifolius. Next base: position 44,015,632 of record CM023537.1, on the reverse strand, counting down.
TTGGTTGCACAGATCTGACCACTCATACTTGACTCCTTTCTGAGTGAGTCGAGTCAATGGAGACGCTAATTTGGAAAAATCCATAATAAATTTCCGATAATAACCCGCCAATCCTAAGAAACTGCGGATCTCGGTTACGTTTTTTGGCGCTTTCCAGTCTTTCACGGCCGTCACCTTAGCCGGATCTACGGCTATTCCTTCCTCGGATATAACATGTCCTAGAAATTCACTTGAGATAGCCAAAATTCACACTTACTGGCCTTGGCATACAGTTTATTCTGCCTCAAATATTCAAAACTATACGTAGATGCTCTGCGTGTTCCTCCTGACTCTTAGAATAGATCAGGATATCATCAATGAATACAATTACAAATTGATCTAAATAGGACGGAAGATTCTATTCATCAAATCCATGAACACTGCCGGCGCATTCGTGAGTCCAAATGGCATGACCACGAACTCAAACAGTCCATACCGCGTCCGAAAAGCTGTCTTTTCTATATCTTCCTCCCTAACTCGAATTTGATGATAAACCAGACATCAAATCGATCTTTGAAAAATGGCTTGAACCCCTCAATTGATCGAATAAATCATCGATCCTGGGTAGAGGGTACTTGTTCCGGACTGTTAACTGATTCAGCTTCCGTAGTAGTCCACGCACATCCGTAGTGAACCGTCCTTCTTCTTCACAAACAACACTGGTGCTCCCCATGATGACGTACTGTTCCGGATGCAACCCAGCCTAAGCAGTTCATCATCTGCTTCTTTAGCTCTGACATCTCTGCTGGTGCCATCCGATAGTGTGGTAACGACACTGGTGTTGTGCCAGGATACAGCCTGATCTCGAAGTTAATCTCCCTCATAGGTGGTAAACCAGGGAGTTCCTTTGGGAACACATCCCCAAATTCTTGTACAATTTCGGGAAGTTCAGAACTGGAGCTTTGTTTATGGTGATATATTCAATACCACGTGGTTTAACCCTTCCTATAATCCACTTTGTTTATCTGCACGAACTACATATGCTTGCCCTCGGGTGACTTAAATGTCACTCTTCGACCATAACAGTCGATGTTGGCATGAAACTTTGCCAACCAATCCATTCCGAATATAATATCATATTCCGACATGTCCAGCACTAAATAATTGAACTCAAATCTGAGTCCAGCTAATTCGGTGTTAACCGCAGTACAAATAAGTCCCAATGCCGAATCCCCGACAGGGGATACAATAGTAAGTTCTGTGGCTAATCTTTGAACTAATGTACCAGTAGCAGTATAAACGATGCAGCTATAAAGGAGTGTGACGCTCCGGAATCAAATAGTGCATAAGCATATGAGCTACTCACTACTGCCATACCTTGTATCACAGGATGATCCTCCTCCTCTTCCTCTGGAGAAGTTAGAGTGAATAATCTTCCTGCTCCAGCGGGTTAGACCTTCGACCTCCCCGGCCCTGCATTCTGCCTCCTCTGGAGTATGCCGGTCTAGGCGGACGAAATGATCCTCTTGAGTTAGACAGCCTGTTGAGCTTTGGGCACTTCTTTTTGTAGTGACCAGGTTGATCACAGTGAAAGCAAGTATTCACTCCTCGGGATGCTTGAGTGACCGCAACAGATTGAGTGGGCTGGTTGGGGCGAAAGCCCCCACTTGATCCAACAGACGGTGAGGGTCTGCTGAAATTCGGTCTGAACTTTTTGTTGGGTTGGTACCCACCTCTCCCACTCGGAGCTCGGCGGTTGTCCACTCTGGCAAATTCCGCCATCTCTTGTTCCACAATGGTGGCCCTGCTGACCACTTCCGCCAGCGTGGCTGCTTTGAACACAGTTACCTTGGCCCTAATGTTTGGCCGTAACCCACGCTCGAACTTGCGAGCCTTTCGATATTCCGTGTCCACATATAGTATGCATAGATTGACAGGCTGAGAAATTCTTGGTGATACTCAGCCACCGTCATTGAACCTTGTACTAACATCATAAAGGCCTGAATTTGACGTTCTCTTTCTTCCTCTGGAAAGTAGCGCTCTAGAAATGTCGCGGAGAATTGCTCCCAGGTCATAGCAACTCTTTCTCTTCTTGGCACAAGTGCCTGTTGTTCTCCACCACCTTCCACCATTTGGCAGCGTCATCCACCAGCTGTGACGTGGCCAATAATATTTTATGGGCATGACTCTTGATGTTCAAAAGAGTCAATATATGCGAAATCTTCTCCAACCAATCTAATAAACCAACCTTGGTTTTCAGGGAATTTGATCATGCATAAAGTCATGTACTTTGTTTGGGAAATCACCAATCATCACTCTTTGTGTTCTTTTGTTTTCTGGGGAAATCTCTAATTTCCTATTGTTTGTTTTTCAGTGTGGGGATTTCAGGGAAGTACATCCTACTTTGCTATGTTTGATATGTCCAGTTATGATTATACTTTACTTTGCTATCTTTCATTGTCGTTCTCAGATAGATTGTTCAGTCCGAGTCACTCGAAGTAAATTAATCCGGCCCCCAGTCAGCGGACTCCGAAAAGTCGGTCAGTTGGGATTCTTATCCGTCAGTGAGACATGAAACCGTCTTAATCTTACTTCGATGATTCAACTTCCCGTTTCGCTCTGATACCAACTGTAACGCCCCGCCCTTTCCGAGAGTTTCAGAGTCTAATTTTTTTTTTTTTATATAAAACGGAAGAGAGCGGGCGGCGTCATGACGCGAGTTAAGTTCAGACTACCCAAGTCTGAACCTTAACTGGCCACCCATGTGTACATGGAATAGACCATGAGAGTGATTCACACATGGAACTAACATCAACATGCGGAAATAAAAGACGAGATAGCAAGTAATATTCTTAAATATTAAATAACATAAATCAACCATCCACAAGTTATGATCCTAAACAAACCATAGCAAATAACGAATTATTACATGTCCATCAATAGTATTCAATAACAGTAATAAAACGTAATCCAAATCCATTATTTAAGCACTTAGGCTCAGCTCCCCTCTTGGTCAATGACCTTCCCTTTCCCCTTGCTTGTACCTGCAATCTCCTCTGAGGATAGAATTAGGGCGTTAGATCAACGCGCCCAGTAGGTTCCCGAATCAGGGCTACCACATGTTAGCATATAAAACATGCATATACATATCATATTACATGATCATCAAAACAGGTAAAACATGCTATGAAATATGCACATGCAATGAGCATCCCCCATCATGTACTTTCATAGCCATCACTTGACGTGCCTCGCACCGACAAGGTAAATTACAACACACCTTCATCTCTTCTATAAGCGATGTACATGAGCAACCCCCATCATGTACCATCGTATCCATCACTGTAGAACTTCATTTATCCCATGACTATGCATGAGATGCCAATGCCTGTATGCCATTTGTTAATGCATAATATATCATTTGAAACACATATGTTAAAACAAGAGTATCATAAGGAAAACTGGGTAAAAACCGTGGTTACAAGTAGGTAGGAAACCTACTGAAAATTTGCTTCGGTGTTTGTTCTTTTTCACTTGATCACGACTTGCCCGCCGTTCACGATCCGTTACCTTGTCATGTAACAATAAGTAAATCATACTAATAATTAAATATCCATTCTCATATAAGACCCAAACATCTTGTGGGGTTCGGCCATACCCATGGCCGAACCTCACCCACTTTGACTTGATCTCTTTGGTTTTGGATTAACACCATCCAAACGATTTATTAATACTTCAAACCACTAAATATCACTTGGTGGGGTTCGGCCATACAACATGACCGAACCTCACCATATTGGTTTGAGCCCTCTTCTTTAAGTCCTTTGTTCTTTTATTCTAATTACCCATAATCACTTGTATTACAGCTTTGCCACTCGGCCCAAGCCTTGTTTAATTGTTTGCTTCACAATCAAAGCCATATGACCAAACCACCTAGTGGGGTTCGGCCATACAGCTTGGCCAAACCTCACCAATCCCATTTGGGATTTCTTAATCCATTCTAATCACATTAATCATCCAAACTTTAATCCACTAAAACCACTCCATGGGGTTCTTTTATCCAGTATTCTTCACCATAATGTCATAACTTAGACCCTTCTCTTTAATCATAAACACCATTTGGTTCAGCCATTCAATGGCCAACCAAAACAGTAACATTATCACATAAAAATCTCCACTATTGGTATGGTTTATCTCTCCAAAAACCATACCAACTTATCAAACACTTTTATGGGGTTCGGCCATCCAATGTGGCCGAACCCTATGCCCATGTTTTGGACCCTTTTTAACTTACATTATAGTCCATAAATCATGTAATAATCAACATAGTATTGTATGGTTTTTACACTTCAAAAGCCATCCAATTACCCAAACAAGATCATGGGGTTCGGCCATCCCATGTGGCCGAACCCAATGATACATTTATGCCATTTTAATTATCTTAATCCAAGGTTTTATTCCTTGATGTATTCGGCCATTCCATGGCCCAAACATGAACCCAATTTCATGATTTAAAAACCCTTTCACCTTGTATCTTAGATCATACAAAAACAGCCATGATTTTACAAAACCATCACTTTATACAAATAAAATTCATGGGGTTCGGCCACCCAAAGTGGCCGAACCCTATGGTCCATGTTTCCATCTTTTAAACCATTGTTTTAGACCATGTTAACTTCAGCCTTTTTGTCATTCAGATCCAGGTTTATAATCCTTTCTATAACATGTATTGATTCTTAAATAAAACCCAAAATCAGTCCCTAAACCTCCATGGTTTCCATGTTCAAAACATGAAAAACCACCAATCTTTACATGGGGGTTCGGCCCTCCATGGTGGCCGAACCCAATGGTTATTTTTTACTATTTTAAATCCTCCATTAATCAGGGTTAAAACCCTGGTGTAATCGGCCATAACCTTGGCCAATACTCATCCATTTATTAATCAAAAGTCCATGGAAATACTTACCAAATTCCAAGCTTTTCTTATGCCTTTGCTCCTTGCCTTCTTCCCTCTTGTTTCCTTCCTTCTTTCTTTCCTTTGTCTCAGCTGGTTAGAGGCATGAACAATGGTGAAATCACCAAGGTAAAATTCGGCCAAGAGAGTGTGTTCTTGAGTGAGGGAAAGAGATGAGCATTCTAAGGTTTGCAATGATAAAATCGGCCAAGTGATGGTGTTGGTTGCTTTTGTTAAACAACCCCATAACACCCATTTAATCCTCATCAAATCTTACTCAAACCAAAGAGTCACTTGCAGCCAAGCAAAGCACCCCTTGGCACTCCCAACACACCCATTGGCAGCCCATGCAATCTTTATCTCATTCCAATGCATTTCATTTAATTATTTACCATGAACTCACCAAAACAAGTCCCCAACGTGTGGGACTTGTTTTGGCTGATTTGAGACCAGCTAAACTCCTCCAATTCCCCTTGGACTCACTGAAATTTATAGCCCCTTGAGTTTCCATTTTGACTCACTCAACTCAAGGTATTTTTATTCCAACCCAACTCATCACATTTAATGCATTTCATTTAATGCATATGAGTTAACTCACCTTTTGACTTAATTCCAACTCACCTCATCCCACTCAATTGATTGAATCGTGTTTGAGCTTCCTTGAGGGTTCACTCACGGTCAACAATAGTCAACTCGACCCGTTGGGTCCACTTTTAGCTCCTTGACCGTTTTGACAACATGACCCATTTATGATATTTTGATCATTTCCAATGGTTTTTACATATGGATCAAGCCTACCCATTTATCCTCCACTTGATTTCCAATCAAATAGGCTTAACCCCTTTTAATTTGAAATCACAAAACGGTCAAATAACCCAGCAAGACCCGATGGGCCCCATTTGGGCCCTTTGACCCATTTAGCCATTTTTGACCCAAATGATGAAAATTACCCAACCAATAAAACTTAACATTCATAATATGCTCATATGATTTATTTTGAGCAATGGGCCCCACTATTTCCTTACTTAACATCACAAAATAACTAATTTAACAACTCAGGGGCATTTTGGTAATTTTCCCACTTTCATTGAGAAATTGGGTGTTACAATATAACCCTCTTTTTAAAATTTTCGTCCCGAAAATCGAGTGAAGTAGGGTTCTCAAATTAAATTACACAAACAATTCGGGGTGAGCTGTTCTCATCTCCGATTCAAGTTCCCATGTGGCCTCTTCATCACCATGACGGTCCCATACCACTTTACGAACTGAATCGCTCTGTTTCGCAACACCCTTTGTTCGGTCTCCACTATCCTGACCGGCTTCTCGACGTACGTCACGTCGCTTTGTACTTCAATATCTTGAACATTTTAAAACATGGGACGGATCCGGATTGTATTTCCTTAGCATCGACACGTGGGAACACATCGTGTAGAGCTGCTAATTGCGATGGAAGTGCTAATTGGTAAGCTACATCTCCCATCCTTCTTATGATGGAAAACGGTCCCACATATCTTGGCGACAGTTTTCCTTTCTTACCAACCTCATATGTCCCTTCCGTGGTGAGACTTTTAGAAACACCAAGTCTCCCACTTCAATTCAGAACCGTCTCCTTTTATCAGCATAGCTCTTCTGCCGACTCTGTGCAGTCACAAGTGTTGACGTATCAACTTAATTTGTGCAGTAGTTTCTGCGACTAGTTCCGGTCCGATCAATGCAGGCTCACCTGCCTCTGTCCAACATACCGGTGACCTACACGGTCTACCATATAAAGCCTCATAAGGAGCCATTTGAAGGCTTGCCTGATAGCTGTATTATAGGAGAAATCCACCAATGGTAAGTGGTCCTCCCATCCTCCTTTGAAATCTAACATACACGCTCTCAGCATGTCTTCCAAGGTTTGTATTGTTCTTTCAGACTGACCATCAGTCTGTGGATGGAATGCGGTGCTAGTCAATAGCTCAGTCCCCATGACTGTCTGCATGCTTTGCCATACTCTGCCAGTAAAACGGCCATCTCTGTCCGATACTATCGTTCGGGGAATACCATGGAGTCGAATGATTTCTTTAATATAACGCCGACCCAACGTCTCAGACGAATCCGTCATCTTGATAGGAATGAAATGTGCAGACTTGGTCAGCCGGTCGACTACGACCCAAATGGCGTCATTACCCTTTGAAGACCTCGGCAACCCGGATACAAAGTCCATGGAAATATGTTCCCATTTCCATTCTGGCACGGCTAAGGGTTTGAGCAACCCTGGTGGCTTTTGGTGTTCAGTCTTAACTTGTTGACAAGTTAGACAGTGTGCCACGAATTCCGCCACATCCCTTTTTAGTCCATGCCACCAATAATGCCTCTTTAGATCGTGATACATTTTGGTGCTACCCGGATGAATAGAGAACTTGGATTGATGTGCCTCAATCATTAGCTCTTTCCTGCAACTCTTTGGCACATAAGTTCTTCCCCGGAATACAAGACCCTGTCCTGGTCGTAGTTCCCATTCCGGTACAACGGTGCCAGTAGACATCCTGACCCAAATGTCCTCCACTTCCGGGTCTGCTCTTTGTTCTTGTTCAATCTTGGTGACTATATTGGACCGTATGATTAAATTGTGCAAAACTCCACGGTTTGTAATGTATAGATTGAACTCTCGAATGGTATTCATCATCTCCCACTCAGTTCTGATCAGACATGCCATGGATGCATGTGATATGCGGCTAAGAGCATCAGCCACCTTGTTTGCCTTGCCTGGATGGTATCGAAGTTCGAACTCATAATCCGCCAGATACTCCATCCATCTGCGCTGCCTTAGATTAAGTTCCTTCTGATCAAATAAATATTTCAAACTCTTATGATCAGAATACACTTCAAATTCTCGCCATAAAGATAATGTCTCCAGCTTTTGAGAGCGAAGACCACTGCGGCTAGTTCAAGATCATGCGTAGGATAGAGGCGTTCATGTATTTTTAGTTGTCTTGAACCATAAGCCACCACACGATGATTTTGAGAGCGCCCTCCAGCGCGTAGCATGCGAGGGACCCACTCCTCAAAGGTAGTCCTACGGAAACCAAGTCTCCGTATTTCGTATCAAGGTTCCCACAGCCTCATAGCTACTCAAAGCCATACTCATGAAGTTTATATTCTTATCTCATCAATACCATGTGAGGGACGCACCCATACCACATCTCAATCATCAACATCACGTGAGGGACGCACCCCATACCACGTCTCAATGTAATCAAGTGACCTTGTCACCTATATCTTAGTGCCAAAAATCCTCTTAGAATCATAACATCGCATACTTTATATAAATCCATACTTCATCCTTGTACAAAGGTAGGTAGGGTGAAACAAAACCCTATAGAGAACAAAATACACCCTTACCGAATAATCCTCATTTTAATACCCCTTCATATTACTTCCTAGCCTAGTCTTCCGTAGAAGACTCTGCATCAAAAGCGAACTTGAAACGGTTATCAGGACACGTCATCGCCGTGTGCCCCCATACCTCACAAGTTGTGCAGGGTACTAATCCAGGTCCTCCGATGTATGGACAATTGGTCCTTGCCTTACCCTGTCCATGTAGTCCACAGGACGAGCAGACAACACTTAGCGGGTGAGGACAATACCGGCAGTGGTGCCCATCTTGATTGCACAGTTCACATGTGTCATAGGGATCTATCTCCCCAAGTGATTCCAATATAATAGGTACACCAGCCATGGGATCCTCCAGTGAATGTGTTAGATCATCCTCCTCTTCCTCAGGAGGTTCCATCATCTCAGGAATGTCATCCATCAGATCCTCTGGAAGAGGCGCTAAGTCCACATCAGCTTCTTCAGGAGGTCCCTCCTGAAGATCCACATTAACTTCCATACAGATACTGTCGGAAGTTGATACCAAATCTACCGGACAACTTGGTGTCCCTTTATCCCATAACTCAGTGTCTTCTTCGTTGCTTGACATATCTGTGCCACATCATTTCAAACACAAAAATATTCAACAATAATTCTAAATAAACCACTCTTGGTTTCCAGGGAATTTGGTCATGCATAATATCATGTACTTTGTTTGGGGAGATTACCAAATCAACATTCTTTGTTTTCTTTTGTTTCTGGGGAAATCTCTAATTTCCTATTGTTTGTTTCTCAGTGTGGGGATTTCAGGGGAGTACATCCTACTTTGCTATGTTTGACATGTCCAGTTATGATGACTGTACTTTACTTTGCTATCTTTCATTGTCGTTCTCAGATTGATTGTTCAGTTCGAGTCACTCGAAGTAAATTAATCCGGCCCCCAGTCAGCGGACTCCGAAGAGTCGGTCAGTTGGGATTCTTATCCGTCAGTGAGACATGAAACCGTCTTAATCTTACTTCGATGATTCAACTTCCCGTTTCGCTCTGATACCAACTGTAACGCCCCGCCCTTTCCGAGAATCTCAGAGTCTAATTTTTTTTTTTTTTTTTTTTTTTAAATAAACATCGGAAGAGAGCGGGCGGCGTCACGACGCGAGTTAAGTTCAGACTACCCAAGTCTGAACCTTAACTGGCCACCCATGTGTACATGGAATAAACCATGATAGTGAATCACACATGGAACTAACATCAACATGCGGAATAATCTAGATAATTGCGGAATAGAAAGACGAGATAGCAAGTAACAGTCTTAAACATTAAATAACATAGATCAACCGTCCAAAGGTTATTATCCTAATCAAACCATAGCAAGTAACGAATTATTACATGTCCAACAAAATATTCAAGTGACAGTAATATAACATAATCCAAATCCATCATTAAAGCACTTAGGCTCAGCTCCCCTCTCGGTCAATGACCTTTCCTTTCCCCTTGCTTGTACCTGCAATCTCCTCTGAGGATAGAATTAGGGCGTTAGATCAACGCGCCCAGTAGGTTCCCGAATCAGGGCTACCACATGTTAGCATATAAACATGCATATACATATCATAATACATGATCATCAAAATAGGTAAAACAATGCTATGAAATATGCACATGCAATGAGCATCCCCCATCATGTACTTTCATAGCCATCACTTGACGTGCCTTGCACCGACAAGGTAAATTACAACACACCTTCATCTCTTCTATAAGCGATGTACATGTAATGAGCAACCCCCATCATGTACCATCGTAGCCATCACTTGACGTGCCTTGCACCGACAAGGTAAATTACAACAACATTCATCTCTTCTATACAATATGTACATGCAATGGGCAACCCCCATCATGTACAATCGTAGCCATCACTGTAGAACTTCATTCATTATCCCATGACTATGCATGAGATGCCAATGCCTGTATGCCATTTATTAGTGCATAATATATCATTTGAAACACATATATTAAAACAAGAGTATCATAAGAAAAACTGGGTAAAAAACCGTGGTTACAAGTAGGTAGGAAACCTACTGAAGAATCCCTTCAGTAACTGATCTTTCTTTCGCATCACCCGGTCACGACTCGCACGTCGTTCGACTTCCGGTACCTTATCCATATACCAAACAGCAAGACATAACATCATTTACTTATCCAATCACATCTACGACCCATCCGCATCATGTGGGGTTCGACCATGCCCTTGGCCGAACATCACCAACTTAGGATTTAACTTCCTACTTTATTTAATCAACTCTTAAGCACTTAACCCTTTTAAAATGACATGGTTCAGCCCTATGTTGGCCAACCAATAATCAGCAAGTTAAACTTCCATAACTCACATCAAACACCATATTTTATATGGTTTAAAACTCACCAACTTCATCAAAACTAACATGGGGTTCACTTGATCTGGTTGATCCCTCTACTTCTCATGATTATACATGATTTAATCATGTTAACACAACCATGAATTACACATGGTTCAGCCACATAACCAGCCACCAAAACAGTAATTTAACTTCACCAAAACACATCACTTACTTACATGGGGTTCGGCCATCCAAGGTGGCCGAACTCAATGTCCATATCTTGGTCTTTTAACCATGCTTAGGCATTATTTAAACATGCAATATCAGTATTATATTGCTGCCTTTAAACCTCTTAGAAACCATCTAATTAAATTCATTCACAACAGTCCATAAAGTCCATGGTTTCCATGTTTCAAGCACCTTAAAACAAACCATCATTTGCATGGGGTTCGGCCCTCCATGGTAGCCGAACCCAATGCTATGTTTGCTGTTTTTGAACCTCATATAAACATGCATAAACAGTATATTAATATCAAGTTTTAACTCTCAAAGAAATCATCCAAAACAGTCCATAAAAAGTCTATGGTTTACATGTTTTTCCAACATGAAACCAACATTCTTTTACATGGGGTTCGGCCCTCTATGTTGGCCGAACCCAATGGTTATGTTTGCTGTTTTTAAACCTCAATCATCATGTAATTAACAGCGTATTAACATCAAGTTTTAACTTTAAAAGAAACCATCCAAAAACCAACATGATATCATGGGATTCGGCCATCCAAGATGGCCGATCCCCATGGTCCATCTTCTCCAATTTTACTCCACTGATTAGACCACATATCTTCAGCCTTTTCTGATATCCAAACCCATGTTTTAACCCTCTTTAAGCATATATTTTAAATCTTAATAAAATATGTAAAAACAGTCCCCAAATGGATGGTTTTAAATTTCAAAAACCATAACCATTAACCAACTCTTTTCATGGGGTTTGGCCACCCAAAGTGGCCAAACCCAATGGTTCATTTCATTTCTTTTGACACCTTCTTCCATGGTTTAGACTCTTGTCAAATTCGACCATGGTATGACATGCAAATTCATGTTTTCAATCTTTCCAAAGCATGTATCTTAGACCTCTAAAATCGGTCCTATTCTTGCATGGTTTAATCCTTACAAAACCATCAACACTAACCATAAAATTTCATGGGGTTCGGCCATCCAAAGTGGCCGAACCCTATGTCCATGGTTTCCATCTAATTGAGTATAAAGGAATCATATTTTAACCCTTTGATAGATTTGACCATCACATGGCCAAATCATGTCTTATTTTACCCATTTTATTAACCATAAATCAATGGGAAAAACTTACCACTTTCCTTTGCCTTTTGCTCTTGACTTTTAATCCTTGTTTCCTTAACTCCTTGCTGTTTTGTGCTTGATCTACTGGTGCAAACACCTCTGCTATTCCAGTTAGGAAAAACGAATTTGAGAGAGGGAGAGAGAGAGAGATGGAAATTCTTGGATTTCCAATGTGAAAAATGGCCAACCTTGTGTGCTTATTGTTTTTGTAGTTCAGCCCCCAAAACTCCTCCACTCCCTCATAACTTCTTGCACAAACCAATGGGTATTGGGTGCCATCCAAGGCACCCCTTGGCAGCTACCTATGCAGCCATTCAAATCCCCAAGCATCTCATCACAATCCCATGTATTCCCATTTAATACATCATGAAAATCACCCCAAACAAGTCCCCAACGTGTGGGACTTGTTTGGGTGGTTAAAGCTGGGCCAACCTCTTCAAATTACCCTTAAACTCATTGATTTACAGTCCCTTGAATTTCCATTTCAACTCACCCAACTCAAGGTATGTTTATTCCAACCCAACTCATCACATTTAATGCATTTCATTTAATGCACATGAGTTAACTCACCTTTTGATTTAATTCCAACTCACCTCAGTCCCACTCAACTGATTTGACTCGTGTTTGAGCTCCCTTGAGGGTTCACACGGTCAACAATAGTCAACTCGACCCGTTGGGTCCACTTTTAGCTCCTTGACCCGTTTTTGACTCCATGACCCAAATATGGAATTTTGGTCATTTGTAAATGGTTTTCATACATGGATCAAGCCTACCCATTTCTTCTCCACTTGATTTCCAATCAAATAGGCTTAACCCCATTTAATTTAAATTTACAAAACGGTCAAATAATCCAATAAGACCCGATAGGTCCCATTTGGGCCCTTTGACCCATTTAGCCATTTTTGACCCAAATGATGAAAATTACCCAACCAATCAAACTTAACATTCATAATGTGCTCATATGATTTTATTTTGAGCAATGGGCCCCACTATTTCCTTACTTAACATCACAAAATAATTAATTTAACAACTCAGGGGCATTTTGGTAATTTTCCACTTCATTGAGAAATTACCCAACCAATCAAACTTGACATTTATAATGTGCTCATATGACCTTAATTTGAGCAATGAGCCCCACCATTTCCTTATTTACAATCATATTTATTGAATTCACCAATCCAGGGGTATTTTCGTAAATATTCATCTTATTGAGAAATCGGGGTGTTACAATATAACCCTCTTTTTAAAATTTTCGTCCCGAAAATCGAGTGAAGTAGGGTTCTAAACGATTCCATAAATATCTCAGAGTGTGCTATTCTTATTTCCGATTTCAATTTCCCAAGTGACTTCTTCATTACCATGTCAATCCACACCACCTTGACAAATTGAATCGCTTGATTCCGTAACACCTTTTGTTCTGTCTCATGTTATATCTTTTTCTCGTGAGCCATTTGTGATCTCACATAGATCAATCTACTCTGTTTCACTTTACCTGCTCTCATAGTATTTTCCATACGTACCGGCTCAATATGTTCTTTTATCTACTCTCTGTGTGAGGTAGCCTGCCAATGCGAGCCTATGCTCAGAGCTTTTTCTGATTCCATTTCAACTAGGTTTCTAGTTGCACTCTCCTGGAATTCCATCAGTTAACTACAGAGCCAGGTGATCAGTCTAACTCGGCAGTCGTCCATAGTTTTCCATTCAAGTTTCACCATACACTTATCTTTTCCGTTGAGTATATCTCCAAATTTAAACACATCTTTCTTTGCACATAAGTCTCTATGTGACTAACAACTTTTGTTCCAACTTCCACGATACCAATTCCCGGCATCAATCCAAACCACCATGGGAATAATCACCCATGGTTAAAAACATCCTTCCCTGGTGTTTCGCTTTCAGTAAATATCATCTATCTCTGTTTTATAATCATCCATGAATATAACCCACTTATGGGTATAATCCATTCATGGAAACCATCCATCCTTGGTATCACTCTGTCCATGAGTATCATATATCCATGATTAATATCCGTAAGAACAACATTCAAATGAATCACTATAAGATTGTGGTAACCATATCAAATCACAAATATATCCCGACCCCTTGCAAGACTTAGGACTTATGACTTACCAAGCAGAAGACCCACATCCAACGTGATCCGGTCTACCTCGTCCTGCATCCCTTCACCTCATAGGTGATTCAGTCAAGCTCTAAGGCGGTCGCTCAGCGTCTGACGAAGCTAGTACCACCCCCACCGGGTAAAATAGTACCTAGCAGTGTTCATGGATTTGATGAACAGAATCTTCCGTCCCTATTTAGATCAATTTGTAATTGTATTCATTGATGATATCCTGATCTATTCTAAGAGTCAGGAGGAACACGCAGAGCATTTACGTATAGTTTTGAATATTTTGAGGCAGAATAAACTATATGCCAAGGCCAGTAAATGTGAATTCTGGTTATCCGAGGTCAATTTCTTGGGACATGTCATAACCGAAAACGGTATAGCCGTGGATCCAACAAAGGTGGCGGCAGTAAGTGAATGGAAAGCGCCAAAGAATGTGACCGAGATCCGCAGTTTCTTAGGGCTGGCGGGTTATTATCGAAAATTTATCATGGACTTTTCCAAGATAGCGTCTCCATTGACTCGACTCACTCAGAAAGGAGTCAAGTATGAGTGGTCAGATCTGTGCAATCAAAGATTTGAAGAGCTAAAAGACAGACTTACAACCGCTCCTATTTTGATTTTGCCGGAAAAGGGCAAGGGTTATGAAGTAGAATGCGACGCTTCGGGAGAAGGACTGGGGTGTGTCCTCAGTCAAAATCATCGTGTGGTGGCTTATGGTTCAAGACAACTAAAAATACATGAACGCCTCTATCCTACGCATGATCTTGAACTAGCCGCAGTGGTCTTCGCTCTCAAAAGCTGGAGACATTATCTTTATGGCGAGAAGTTTGAAGTGTATTCTGATCATAAGAGTTTGAAATATTTATTTGATCAGAAGGAACTTAATCTAAGGCAGCGCAGATGGATGGAGTATCTGGCGGATTATGAGTTCGAACTTCGATACCATCCAGGCAAGGCAAACAAGGTGGCTGATGCTCTTAGCCGCATATCACATGCATCCATGGCATGTCTGATCAGAACTGAGTGGGAGATGATGAATACCATTCGAGAGTTCAATCTATACATTACAAACCGTGGAGTTTGCACAATTTAATCATACGGTCCAATATAGTCACCAAGATTGAACAAGAACAAAGAGCAGACCCGGAAGTGGAGGACATTTGGGTCAGGATGTCTACTTGGCACCGTTGTACCGGAATGGGAACTACGACCAGGACAGGGTCTTGTATTCCGGGGAAGAACTTATGTGCCAAAGAGTTGCAGGAAAGAGCTAATGATTGAGGCACATCAATCCAAGTTCTCTATTCATCCGGGTAGCACCAAAATGTATCACGATCTAAAGAGGCATTATTGGTGGCATGGACTAAAAAGGGATGTGGCGGAATTCGTGGCACACTGTCTAACTTGTCAACAAGTTAAGACTGAACACCAAAAGCCACCAGGGTTGCTCAAACCCTTAGCCGTGCCAGAATGGAAATGGGAACATATTTCCATGGACTTTGTATCCGGGTTGCCGAGGTCTTCAAAGGGTAATGACGCCATTTGGGTCGTAGTCGACCGGCTGACCAAGTCTGCACATTTCATTCCTATCAAGATGACGGATTCGTCTGAGACGTTGGGTCGGCGTTATATTAAAGAAATCATTCGACTCCATGGTATTCCCCGAACGATAGTATCGGACAGAGATGGCCGTTTTACTGGCAGAGTATGGCAAAGCATGCAGACAGTCATGGGGACTGAGCTATTGACTAGCACCGCATTCCATCCACAGACTGATGGTCAGTCTGAAAGAACAATACAAACCTTGGAAGACATGCTGAGAGCGTGTATGTTAGATTTCAAAGGAGGATGGGAGGACCACTTACCATTGGTGGAGTTCTCCTATAATAACAGCTATCAGGCAAGCCTTCAAATGGCTCCTTATGAGGCTTTATATGGTAGACCGTGTAGGTCACCGGTATGTTGGACAGAGGCAGGTGAGCCTGCATTGATCGGACCGGAACTAGTCGCAGAAACTACTGCACAAATTAAGTTGATACGTCAACACTTGTTGACTGCACAGAGTCGGCAGAAGAGCTATGCTGATAAAAGGAGACGGTTTCTGGAATTTGAAGTGGGAGACTTGGTGTTTCTAAAAGTCTCACCACGGAAGGGACATATGAGGTTTGGTAAGAAAGGAAAACTGTCGCCAAGATATGTGGGACCGTTTTCCATCATAAGAAGGATGGGAGATGTAGCTTACCAATTAGCACTTCCATCGCAATTAGCAGCTCTACACGATGTGTTCCACGTGTCGATGCTAAGGAAATACAATCCGGATCCGTCCCATGTTTTAAATGTTCAAGATATTGAAGTACAAAGCGACGTGACGTACGTCGAGAAGCCGGTCAGGATAGTGGAGACCGAACAAAGGGTGTTGCGAAACAGAGCGATTCAGTTCGTAAAAGTGGTATGGGACCGTCATGGTGATGAAGAGGCCACATGGGAACTTGAATCGGAGATGAGAACAGCTCACCCCGAATTGTTTGTGTAATTTAATTTGAGAACCCTACTTCACTCGATTTTCGGGACGAAAATTTTAAAAAGAGGGTTATATTGTAACACCCCAATTTCTCAATGAAAGTGGAAAATTACCAAAATGCCCCTGAGTTGTTAAATTAGTTATTTTGTGATGTTAAGTAAGGAAATAGTGGGGCCCATTGCTCAAAATAAAATCATATGAGCATATTATGAATGTTAAGTTTTATTGGTTGGGTAATTTTCATCATTTGGGTCAAAAATGGCTAAATGGGTCAAAGGGCCCAAATGGGGCCCATCGGGTCTTGCTGGGTTATTTGACCGTTTTGTGATTTCAAATTAAAAGGGGTTAAGCCTATTTGATTGGAAATCAAGTGGAGGAAAAATGGGTAGGCTTGATCCATATGTAAAAACCAATTGGAAATGATCAAAATATCATAAATGGGTCATGTTGTCAAAACGGGTCAAGGAGCTAAAAGTGGACCCAACGGGTCGAGTTGACTATTGTTGACCGTGTGAACCCTCAAGGAAGCTCAAACACGATTCAAATCAATTGAGTGGGATGGAGGTGAGTTGGAATTAAGTCAAAAGGTGAGTTAACTCATATGCATTAAATGAAATGCATTAAATGTGATGAGTTGGGTTGGAATAAAAAATACCTTGAGTTGAGTGAGTCAAAATGGAAACTCAAGGGGCTATAAATTCAGTGAGTCCAAGGGGAATTGGAGGAGTTTAGCTGGTCTCAAATCAGCCAAAACAAGTCCCACACGTTGGGGACTTGTTTTGGTGAGTTCATGGTAAATAATTAAATGAAATGCATGGGAATGAGATAAGATTGCATGGGGCTGCCAATGGGTGTGTTGGGAGTGCCAAGGGGTGCTTTGCTTGGCTGCAAGTGACTCCTTGGTTTGAGTAAGATTTGATGAGGATTAAATGGGTGTTATGGGGTTGTTTAACAAAAGCAACCAACACCATCACTTGGCCGATTTTATCATTGCAAAACCTTAGAATTCTCATCTCTTTCCCTCACTCAAGAACACACTCTCTTGGCCGAGTTTTACCTTGGTGATTTCACCATTGTTCATGCCTCTAACCAGCTGAGACAAAGGAAGAAAGAAGGAAGGAAACAAGAGGGAAGAAGGCAAGGAGCAAAGGCATAAGAAAAGCTTGGAATTTGGTAAGTATTTCCATGGACTTTTGATTAATAAAATGGATGTGTATTGGGCCAAGGTTATGGCCGATTACACCAGGGTTTTAACCCTGATTAATGGAGGATTTAAAATAGTAAAAAATAACCATTGGGTTCGGCCACCATGGAGGGCCGAACCCCATGTAAAAGATGGGTGGTTTTTCATGTTTTGAAACATGGAAACCATGGAGGTTTAGGGACTGATTTTTGGGTTTTATTTAAGAATCAAATACATGTTATAGAAAGGATTATAAACCTGGATCTGAATGACAAAAAGGCTGAAGTTAACATGGTCTAAAACAATGGTTTAAAAGATGGAAAACATGGACCATAGGGTTCGGCCACTTTGGGTGGCCGAACCCCATGAATTTTATTTGTATAAAGTGATGGTCTTTGTAAAATCATGGGCTGTTTTTGTATGATCTAAGATACAAGGTGAAAGGGTTTTTAAATCATGAAATTGGATGTCATGTTTGGGCCATGGAATGGCCGAATACATCAAGGAATAAAACCTTGGATTAAGATTAATTAAAATGGCATAAATGTATCATTGGGTTCGGCCACATGGGATGGCCGAACCCCATGATCTTGTTTGGGTAATTGGATGGCTTTTGAAGTGTAAAAACCATACAATACTATGTTGATTATTACATGATTTAATGGACATATAATGTAAGTTAAAAAGGGTCCAAAACATGGGCATAGGGTTCGGCCACATTGGATGGCCGAACCCCATAAAAGTGTTTGATAAGTTGGTATGGTTTTTGGAGAGATAAAACCATACCAATAGTGGAGATTTTTATGTGATAATGTTACTGTTTTTGGTTGGCCATTGAATGGCTGAACCAAATGGTGTTTATGATTAAAGAGAAGGGTCTAAGTTATGACATTATGGTGAAGAATAATGGATAAAAGAACCCCATGGAGTGGTTTTAGTGGATTAAAGTTTGGATGATTAATGTGATTAGAATGGATTAAGAAATCCAAATGGGATTGGTGAGGTTTGGCCAAGCTGTATGGCCGAACCCCACTAAGGTGGTTTGGTCATATGGGCTTTGATTGTGAAGCAAAAATTAAACAAGGCTTGGCCGAGTGGCAAAGCTGTAAATACAAGTGATTATGGTAATTATGAATAAAAAGAACAAAGGACTTAAAGAAGAGGGCTCAAACCAATATGGTGAGGTTCGGTCATGTTGTATGGCCGAACCCCACCAAGTGATATTTAGTGGTTTGAAGTATTAATAAATCGTTTGGATGGTGTTAATCCAAAACCAAAGAGATCAAGTCAAAGTGGGTGAGGTTCGGCCATGGGTATGGCCGAACCCCACAAGATGTTTGGGTCTTATATGAGAATGGATATTTAATTATTAGTATGATTTACTTATTGTTACATGACAAGGTAACGGATCGTGAACGGCGGGCAAGTCGTGATCAAGTGAAAAAGAACAAACACCGAAGCAAATTTTCAGTAGGTTTCCTACCTACTTGTAACCACAGTTTTTACCCTGGTTTTCTTTATGAGATTCTTGTTTTAACATATGTGTTTCAAATGATATATTATGCATTAACAAATGGCATACAGGCATTGGCATCTCATGCATAGTCATGGGATAATGAATGAAGTTCTACAGTGATGGATACGATGGTACATGATGGGGGTTGCTCATTACATGTACATCGCTTATAGAAGAGATGAAGGTGTGTTGTAATTTACCTTGTCGGTGCGAGGCACGTCAAGTGATGGCTATGAAAGTACATGATGGGGGATGCTCATTGCATGTGCATATTTCATAGCATTGTTTTACCTGTTTTGATGATCATGTAATATGATATGTATATGCATGTTTTATATGCTAACATGTGGTAGCCCTGATTCGGGAACCTACTGGGCGCGTTGATCTAACGCCCTAATTCTATCCTCAGAGGAGATTGCAGGTACAAGCAAGGGGAAAGGGAAGGTCATTGACCAAGAGGGGAGCTGAGTCTAAGTGCTTAAATAATGGATTTGGATTACGTTTTATTACTGTTATTTGAATACTATTGATGGACATGTAATAATTCGTTATTTGCTATGGTTTGTTTAGGATCATAACTTGTGGATGGTTGATTTATGTTATTTAATATTTAAGAATATTACTTGCTATCTCGTCTTTTTATTCCGCATGTTGATGTTAGTTCCATGTGTGAATCACTATCATGGTCTATTCCATGTACACATGGGTGGCCAGTTAAGGTTCAGACTTGGGTAGTCTGAACTTAACTCGCGTCGTGACGCCGCCCGCTCTCTTCCGTTGTTTATATAAAAAAAAAAAAAATTAGACTCTGAGATTCTCGGAAAGGGCGGGGCGTTACACAAACAAGTTGTCAATTTGGGGTAGAGGATATTTATTCTTGATGGTGAGCTGGTTCAGCTTTCTGTAATCCATGCACATCAGCAGAGAGCCATCTCTCTTTTTTATATATAAGGCTGGCGCTCCCCATGATGAAGTGTTGTACTGGATGAATCCCAATCTGAGTAACTCATCAATCTGTTTCTTCAACTCCAACATTTCTGTAGGTGTCATCCGATAATGCGGGAGTGATATCGGTGCAGTGCCAGGGAGTAACTTGATTTCAAAATCAATCTCCCGCTTTGGAGGTAAACCCGGAAGTTCTGTGGGAAATACTTCTGTGTAGTCTCTTTCTGTTGCAGGTAATGGGGATACAAATGACTTTTTCAACCTGATACTGTTCAACAAAATCTGGTTCATTTCATCATGTAACCTTCCATACACTAGAGTTTTCAGTTTGTTTGCATGAATTATAAATCGTCGTCCCTCTGGTGATCAAAATGTCACCCTTCTGAGGTAACAATCAATACTTGCCTGAAACGAGGTCAACCAATCCATGCCAAAAATGACATCAATTAGTATTCAAGGCTCTACCATTAGCGGTGTACATTGCCTTTTCATTAGGGGTCCAAGTGGCAAAGTCTTTGGGCACTAAAGTCTTGGAAGTAGATGCCTAATCATTTTTCTCTTCCATGGGTTCTTTCCACCTTTTTCTTACCGATTCCCAAACAACTCCATCTATGTAAATAAATAAATTTTTCATCTTTGCATTCCTAGAAGCATAATTTGTTCCATCAAAATATGGAGGCTCAGAAATGGAACGACTTTCACTCATAGACATGATGTTCTGGCTTGGATCAACTCAGACGATTAAATCATTTATAAAGAACACAGAGCTTTGATACCAATTGAAAGTTCCTAGTGCCAGAACAAGATTGTCTTAGAGGGGGGTGAATAGAACAATCTCCAATTTTAGTGGCCTTTAAAAATTACTTGATTAATCACAATACTTTGCAACGGAATAGACAAGATTAATCAAGTGTGTGATAGCAAAAGTGTACAAAAATCAACCACACAAAAAAAGAAACAAAACACCCGATATAAAGTGGTAAGGAGTAAATCTCTCCACATCCACTGATGGACTCACCCAATCTTGGGTTATCCCAAATTCACTTTGTGGGGAATTACGCTTTCTCTAATATAGAAGGAATTACACCTTACTCAAATAGAGTGAGACTTTCACCCAACTCAAATCTTAGTTTTGAAAGGTTCGACCTACCCCAGTCTAATCCTTATCCCTCTATTTTTTATAGTAGTTCAAGAACACTCTTTAATCCACTTAAAAAGATGATTTAAAATAAAATCAAACTTAGAAGCACTTACGATTGTAGCTCGCAAGATGTAGATGTGCTTCTTGTAGAGATCTCTCAATGTGATCTCGTAGATGACGAAGATCCACTGTAGTATAAGCAATCACAAGTTATGGGAGATGTTTCATGCAAGTTTAATCCTAGACTTGTTTTCACTTTTTCTCTCTTAATCTCAATCAAGTGATGATTGGATTCTCAAATGATTCACAAGGTGGAAAGCTTAGAGAGATGATCCTTTTATTAGCCTTTGAATTTTCCAATGAATTCAAGTAGGTGAATCTCTTTATGATTCTCAAGATGGATCATAAATGCTCTTAAAAGGGATCTTAAATGATGTTCCAATGGATCCTTAAAATCTCCAAACAGTGGAGAATTTATAGAGACAAACCAGACTTGTCAGAACAGTAAGTCCACGATCGATTGTGGCACCATGATGGGTCGTGTAGTTCGAAAGTGACTTACTACCAACCTGATCGTTGGACATTAATGCACTTCAGCGGTACAAAAATTGTCATGCACGATAGATCGTGTTTCACGATGGGTCGTGAAATCCAATGCCGATGGATCGTGCTCTGAGGATACAATCGCCTTGAGACCAATTGAGATTTACAAAGTGATTTCAAACAGAACTCTGAAAAAGTCCAGCTGACAGGTCGTCACCACAATGGGTCGTGTCCTGTGCCTCACAATGGGTCGTGATCCCACGATAGTATCGGCCTGAGAGTGAACTTGTTTGACAGTATCTTTCCAACCAGAACCCTTGTCAATCCAGGACGATGGATCATTAGACAACGAAGGGTCGTCCCTGTCCTAGGCGATAGATCACTTAACACGGTGTGTCGTCCTGACAGTTTATCAGTTTTTCATGTTTAAGTCCACTTGGTTCTGTTAGATGTCAAGGCTCACTTAGGCTTAATTAAATTATCCAGATGTGATATCTAAGCCTAGGCATGGTCATCCCAGAGGTGTGGGGTCCACCTTAGAGTCATCTATGGTCAATATACTTTAGTGATTGACATACACGGATGATGAGTTGAATCTTCAAGTGTTCTTCCAATCTTGGACATGATTCAACCTTCACTTCAATCTTGATTCATGTATTCAATCTTTCAAGGCAATGCTTCACACAAGTCAAGGAATTGACAACTAGGTGACTCGGCAAGCCGAGGCACTAAGACACGGGAAAATATATGACAAGATCCATTTTCTCATCCCTAACGTGGCATTAGGGGTTCCTCAGTGCCCTCCTCTGGTTTGATCCTTGCATTGTAAGAGACGTGAGGAACTAGCCCAGTGAAGAATGCTCAATACAAATATTCATTTCCATACTACGCAGTATGTGACAAATGCAAGTTACAGAATTTACCAACCAGGATCCACCTTACCAATGAACCACCTTTCACTAAAGAACACTGCCTATAATTCACGTATTTCTGAACCAAGATTTATCACTAAGTCATATCCCATTTTTTGGATAGGAATCACTAAGTCATATCCCATTGTCCATACAGAGATCTATCACCAAGTCATATCCCACGTTTGAGGTTCTAAGTTGAGCCTCATCGAGGGTCCTCACTAAGCCTCAGAAGTATTAAATCCCGACACAGAAGTAATACAGCAACTTGCAACTGCATACGATTTTTATGATCACAGCCTTATGGTTTATATGACCTCACGGTCTAGTATGGCTCAACGGCTTGTACCATATGTGGAAGTAGTTCTCAATCCACCAAACTCCCTTTACCAGGGATAGGTCACACCGAAGCCTGTTCTTATACAAATTCCAGTGCCCTTCTTACATAGGGTCTTAACCTATAGAATGCTATGTCGTTGTACCAGTCCTACACCAAGCGTTAGTATAAAAATCCAACATGCATAATTATTCTGAATTGGCTACTACTGTATTGTGTCTTCGCCCAATTCACTAATCAAATAACCTCTAGACGCTTCCATGGGTCACTGTGTTATAGACGACTAGGCCTCGGCTCCTTGACACCTTCTTATGCTTACGTTCTAATAGATAGAACAATGTACATCCTTTATATGTAAGCGATATCAGGTCTAAATTTTTGGTCCCATTTAGTCTTTTTCATCTATTAATGACCATTGGTCCCATCTTGTCCTAGAGTTAATGGTTTTTATAATAACTCCAAAACTAGAATTGACTTGAGTCTCCTCACCATGATCCGGTTAAGTTTTCCGAGAAATCTGTAGAAATAAAGAGATGTGTAAATTTGTGTTTTAAAATGGAATATATGTGAGATACCAAAATTCCCAATGTTTATTTTCCATGGGAAAGCGAGGTGATGGCTGTGAGTTAGTTAAGCTATTTCTACTCAATTTTAAAGTATGTTAGAGGGGTTAGCCATCCAAAACACACAATTAAAAGGTGAAAGTTCCCTTGAGTACTTAGAACCAGATTAACCCTAGACGAGGTAAATAGGGTAATCACAAATTGTAGGCTTTTAAAAATTGCTTGATTAATAAAGTGCGGAATTAAAAC
The DNA here is from genome assembly GCA_013350335.1 of Chimonanthus salicifolius. NCBI lineage: Eukaryota > Viridiplantae > Streptophyta > Magnoliopsida > Laurales > Calycanthaceae > Chimonanthus > Chimonanthus salicifolius. The sequence continues at coordinate 43,991,601 of CM023537.1, read as the reverse complement.
AATTAATCAAGAGTGTGTGTTATGCAATGCGTACAAGGTAAACAATCAATCACACAAGTGACAATACACACAATTTATAATGGTTCAGTTAGCCAACCTACATCCACTGTAGAGACTTGCTCAACCTTGAGTTATCTCCAATTCACTAAGCATTGGAATTACACCAACATAATAGAATAAGACTTCTACCTATCCAATTGATTGAAACTTTCACCCAATTCCTATCCCACTATTTTTTATAATGGTTCAACAAAAAACTATCTCTTTAATCTACTTCACAATGATATGATTTTTAAAGAAAAATCTAAACTAAGGAAGCAATTGCCTTTGAAGCTCTTTGCAGATGAAGAAGTATTCTTCCAAATGATTCACCCAATGTGTACTCGTACAATCCCAATGTTGAAGACGATCCGCCGTGTAGTGCGATCACAATCCTTGGGTAGACTTTTCTAGAAGATTGGGTTCTCAATCTCTATCCTAGACCTTTGACTTAATACTTCTCTCTTAATCCCACTCACAAGGGATTGGATACTTGAATGATTTACTTTTGATTTGCCAAGAGAGAATAGGCCTAGAGATTTTGCCTTCAATTCTTGGGAGAATTCCTCACTGGTATATGGCTCAATTAATGGCTCATTAATCCTCTTACCAACTCCTAAAATAGTGTTTGTATTTATAGGCAACATAAAAATTTCGTCACCCCGATACACATAATTGATCATGTACTCATGATCGATCGTCCGTGTTTGAAATCATGCTCACCAACCCAACCGTTGCACATTAAATGCACAGTAAGGGTAACAAAATGGTAACCTCACGATTGATCGTCCGTGTTTCTGGCGACAGATTGCGGGTTGGCGAAAGCATCGGCCTAGGACACACTGGATTTTCCAGCGTCATGTCCCATCTAGGCCTAGGGAGATTGATTGTGTACCCGATGGGTTATTGCCCTATCTTGGCGATGGGTCGTGAAACCGACTGATCGTGTTATACCACACGTCGGGTTCCTGCCAGACGAAAGCATCGTCCTAAGCCTGACTGTATCTTTCAGTGGATATTTGACCTGGCTCCTAACGATTGATCATGAGGGCGATTGGTCGCCCTTGTACCCAGATGAGGCATCGTCTGCACGATCAGTTATCCGAGACTTTGACTGTGAATGACAGTCCATGTTATTGTCTAGTGCCCAGGGCGATCGATAGTATGCACAATTGGATCGACCCTGTCCCAGTGATACATCATGAGCACGAATGTATCGTCCTGAGACCAAATGTGTTTGACATTTCATTTTATCCAGAACCCTTGATAATCCAGACGATGGGTCGTATCACCACGATTGATCGTCTTGCCATAAGGCGATGGGTCGCCCACGACAATGCATATACATATTTTCAAATTGGCTTCAACTTGGTGTCAAACACACTTTAGGCTTGATTAATTATCCAGATATGATGTCTAAGCCTAGGTATAGTCCACCTAAGATTTGGGTTCCACTTGAGGTCATCTATGGTCAATTACCTTCCGTGATCGCCATACACATGTTGATCGATTGAGTCTTCATGCTTTAATCAACACTTGAGCCTTGAGTCTTAAGCTTCTTCTCTTCAAGGCATTGCTTCACCTAAGTCATGAAATTGACAAACATGTGACTCATTAAGCTGCGGCACTCACAAAAAGAAAATAAAAGTACTCAGTGCCTTGTCTCGTATTTCTCCGGCGCTTGGAGAGTATTGAGAGTTCAGCCCAAAGGGTACAATACAGAAAGTAAATAAAGTACTCAAGGCCAATTCACTTACCACCGGGCGACCAAAAATCGTCACAGATGGTATCACCGAGCAACCAAGAATCGCTATAGATGAGGAATTTGGGTCAGAGGGTATAATGCAGTAAAGTAAATGAAAGTACTCAGTTTCCAACTCATACACCACAGAGCAACCAATTAATCCCTAATTAGGGTTGGCGTATTACAAACATGTTCGTCCATTGTCAATTTTCCTTCAACCGTTCCTTTGATGCTATGAGGAAGCGTTGGATGATAAAGTTCTCACTAGAACCCCCCATGAGTAATCTCCTCCCCACTAAAGGTATCGTTACTTTTCTTTTTCATCATCTACCGCTTCACCATCATCATATACTAGGTTCACTTGATGACTTTGACATTCCGAAGCCACATGTCCTAGCTCGTTGCATCTGAAGCACTTCAACTTTGTTTTTGCAATTTGGTATAAGGTTGAGGTTGGCTAGTCGCTTTAGGAGCAACCTAGAAGTTGAACACTCTATTGAAGATTTAGGGTTCACAGGCCTGCTACTGGTTGATGGGTTGGTTCAACTTTTTCTACTTTTGACATGCTTGAACTGGACTACCTTTCTGTAGGCGTCGGCCAGATCCTAGAAGTTCAACCCGATCATGTGGTCTGCAATTGAAGGTCGTAGGCCTTCTACGAACCGTGAGACATTGTGATCATCGATCTCTGCCAAGTTGTTTCAAGATAGGAGTAGGTTGAACTCTTCAGCATATTCAACAACTGTCCTATTTCCTTGTCTGATTTGTTGTAGTATATAAGGAAAAAGGTCTTGTGCTTAATTGGTAGATAGGAATGTTTTATATATAAGTTTTTTGAGCTTTTTCCAAGTCCCAATCCTATCATTACCCTTAGTTTGCTTTTCTTTCTTTGTTCTTCTACACAAAGTTAAGACCACAGACCACACCCTTGAGATCATTACAATAACTTTAGAAGTCTTTCATCCTTTACCTTACTACACTCCTTTCTAATGTCTTCTTTTCTCAGCCGTGTATCTCTGTGTCTAGGCCGCTACCTATGATATAAACATGATAAATATCTTAAATTTACTAAATTAAATCTTATTTTTTATATTTAACCATATATTTGTATAAAATTGTAATACCCACCTCCTTCCCAAACTGATGTGGGAAAGTGTCCCACATCGGTTCGGGAGGAGAAAAGAGAAGGGGTTATAAGTGGCCACCCCTCTCGATTCTTGTGTGAGGCCTTTTGAGCCGGGGCACTTGGGCCTGGACCCAAATGCAAAATCGTGAGGGTTCGAGCTTGTGTGCGAGGCCCAGAGCGGACAATATCACACTGAGTCAAGCCCTAAGCCCTGTATTCGAGTCGGGTCGTTACAAAAATTTTATTTTTTACTTACTAATGTGAAAACAAATTAATGATTATTTTAAATTACTTCATTTATATAATAGAAAAAAGATTCTATCGAGACTTTTTCTATTGAGACACACTAATGCATGGGTGCAAATATCGGCCAACACGAAACGTATAGGCCGATATGATACGGGTTTCAAGTGCCTTATCATATTGGTCGATACGTATTGTATCGATCGTACACGATAGTTCTCGGCCCATATGGCCAATATATATCGGTCCGATATCGGCCGATATCCATAATATCGGTATTTTTTTTAAAAAAAAAATTCGAAACGGTGGTGGGCACGAGTTGATATTTCGACCGATATCTGCTGATATCAGACCAATATCTACCGCTATCGGACCAATATCGGCCCAGATATCGGCCGATATTCAAACTATCGGCCTATATTTTCATTTTGAATTTTTTTTAAAAGCTTTCTTTTGGATTATTTATTTATTTTTTAATTTAAAAAATAATAAAAAAATACCGATATTTAAAAAAAAAATACAAAAGAGGAGAGAGAATTTTATCGGCCGATATGCAAATATCGGCCGATATCTCGGCCCTTGCGTTTTTTGAACCACAGCACTAATGAGACGTGCTATTAAATGGATCTTACAACCGATATAATTGGATGTGAAGTCAGGAGAACTATCTATGCAGTAGTTTCACCTCTCCTTGATCCTCTCAATTCTTGATTTACACTTCTAAAGTTTAATAACTTATACTCATAAAAATTGAAAACTAAGATTATATAACTTGAATTATTAACTGAAAGTAACATTATATATTCATACAAATATTTATTAAATGAAATTAAATATATAAAAATTAAAATTTATTTAATTACACATTTCGTTAGAATGTTTTGCGTGAAGAGTGTCGTAGCCTAAGTCGAAAGTTTGGGAGCAAAGAAACCTTAAAGTTTCCAAAGCAAGGAAGGAGATCACGTTAATCAATGGCGCGATCCATTCCCCCTTTCTTTGTACGGTTAAAGCATGTGCCACTCGTTCATTCACTAATTTGGCGCGCCTGCCTCTCTTCGTCTCTTTCTCACACAAGAAGAAGCCCTTTCTAATTTCCATCGTTGAGTTATAGGAAGGTTAGTTTCTTGATTTCGTCCTAGGGTTTTTTTTTTTAAATTTTCTCTTATCCCTCATCTTTCGTACTGTTTATAAAATTTGGATCCGTTTCTTAATGTATTTCCATGAGCGCCCCCCACCCCTCCTCCCTCTTTATGATCATATTTTTGCGCCTCTTATTTGGCTTTGTTAGTCACATCTGGGTATTTGTTGTTTAAGGGTCTAGAGGGACAAGCGACAATGGCGTCCTCAGACGATGAGGGAGAGGCGATTCCACAGTCGGTCACGGAATACCACTTCGTTGATGACAAGGATGAGCCCATCTCTTTCTCAATTTTGCCGATTCAATGGGGTGAAGGCAGCCTGGTTGGAGAAGGGAATCCGATATTCTTGCATGGAAAAGCTGACAGCGGTCTGCAGAAGGTCTACAAACAGGTTACTGCATGGAAGCTTGATGTTTCAGATGAGAAGCCACATATGTCTGTACTTTCCAAGGAAAACAGTTGGATAAAACTTGAGAAGCCTAGGAAAAGCTTTGAGGATATTATCAGGTCTATCTTGATCACTGTCCATTGTCTTCATTTTCTGAAGAGGAACCCTGAAGCCTCGGACAAAGTTGTTTGGGATCACTTGCGCAAACTTTTCAGGTTTTACCAATTATTGTCATTTGTTTTTTCCTTACACACAAAAGCACCCACATCATAGTGACTGAACGTTATGTCTTATCAACTCTTCATCACTTGCAGTTCATATGAGAACAGACCATCCCAGAATGATCTTTCAGATCAGCTTCCTTTGATTAGCTCCATGATTAAGAGAGATGAAGAGCTTGCAAAATCCAAGGTTTGACTGCCTTCAAGTAGTAAAAGTTTAGAATTTGAATGTGGAAAATTCTATCATTTTAATATAGACATTGAGTTATTTCTCACATTTGAAATCTTGGAGCTGCATTTCATTCTTTCTGCCAACTGTATGTTAACTCAATTTGATTCCTTTACCATTTTCTTTTCTTTCATCCAGTTGATGAAATTTTACTATAGAATCATAAGATGACAAATTATATATATTGCAAGCTGTAGAACAAATGGAGGGTCTGATTTGGATATAGTTAATGAGATGGGTGTAGGGCGTGCCAAGAGTAGACAGGTTAGTGTTATATGATTGATTAAAGGTGTGATTCTATAATATGGCAGTTGGACATCCATTTTTTTTTTTAAAAAAAATGGCAGTTGGGCAAGCAATGCACCAATGCTATGTGTGGCGCAAAGAAAAAATGAGGCAGATAAAAAGTAGTCATAATGGAGATGCATATGCTAAGACAAATGCTTATGCATAATGGAATGTCATCTAAGATAGTATGGGCCACAATTGTAAAAGATTGAAAACAACCTCAATGTGAAGGTTCAACAGATTACAAGTAGACAGTACTAGGTGATATGAATTTGACATGGAAAGTGAGTACATGATGGAATTTGGGGTGGCTGAGAATGTCATTCTGGATAATGTTGAATGGGAAGTAGAGCACTCATCTCATATGCTGATGATATTGTAATGTTATAGGATTTGTAAATTCCTATATACCACCACCACTAAGAAACAAGCTCATTGAAGTTCAATTCTATCCATCAAAACTTTAAATGATCCCATCTTTTGACTTTGGCCTTCAAATGTGAGCTTAGGCCTGGGCCTTTATGGACGGGAGATGCTTAACTAGTAGACTACTTTTTGGCTCCTAACGTTTAGCTCGTTCTTTGACAAGACCAAACAAGCCTTTTATCAGACAGTGTGTATGTATACATTTATGTACATACATAATCAATATAAATTTATGCATGTATGTATGTATGTATGTGTGTATTGGGCTTAGTGAGCTTTAATTTAAGTGAATGTGAATTGGCTAACTACTGATATGATTTTGTGTAGAATCATAAATCTTCCTTTTTAATGAATCATGCAGTTTGGGTATAGCAAGATTCACCCCAAATGGGAAAAAAAGATTCTTTAGATAAAGGTATTCAGCTGTAAAATTGAATAATTTAGATAAGCTTCATTTTAATTTACATGCTTGAAATTGTACATTGTAAGATGTTGACAACAATGCATGGAACTTTTAAAGACCATTCACAAATATTTGTTTAAATAATTTACTTAAGAGAAGTAAAATCAATGACTCAACCATGATTAAAATCAATGGACTTGGCCCTTTATTGCCGGACTAACCTTGTGCCTCAACCAACAATTTTCTAGTGGCACTGATTTTAGCCTTGTACTATTGACTTGCAGTTAAACTAAGTATATAACTTCTTAAAGTTGACCACTTTGTGATTATAAATGGGGCAGTTGCTAGGATAACATTGATGATTGTGTTTTTCAAGCTTATTCTTTCTATATGTAATACTTTTTGTACTTGTCAATACATTTCAGCAAAAAATTCTATAGAACACTAAGAGTTTTTCATAATTCTAGAATACCGCCTGAGCTTTTCAAATTATTAAAAAAAAAAAACCCTCAATTTCTATGACAATCCTAAAACACCTTCTTGGGTAATGATCAAAGGGATGACTGCTATTTCTTGTCAACTAAATTATTGAAATACCAATACTACCCTTCTTTTTTTAAATTATTAAAATATCCATTTAGTAAGTAAAAACCCTTATACGTGTTCCCCACCATCATCAGGTTTCACAATCTTACAATCCACCCACCCATTCCACAAGTCCCATTCAATGTTGGAACACCATGTATGGCATTTTTAAACATTTAAACAGACATATATATTAGTTTTCGAGACCATTTAATGTATTAAGTGAAAGACATTCTCCAAATGTACATTTAATGCAAATATTTATTTTAAAATAGGTTTCAATTGTTTTATATGAGGTTATCAGGCTGGACAACAATCCACGTTCACAAACTTAAATCAAATGGACAAAAACAAAATTTATAAATAAAATTTGGTATTTAAATAGATTTGAGGTTGCCTTTTCTCTGATGTAGTAAGCAAGTCTAAATGGTTATACTACATATATAATTAATTTTTTTTTTAAATATTAAAATCAATGTGATATAATTCAAGTGTCAATGAAATAGGATGAGTTAGTTCTAATCTGGAAATGATTTGGTTATGCACTGCGATAAGATTATGTACTTGAGCTCTATGGTAGAATCTCAAGGAGGTTTGGACTGAGATAACTAATAGGATGGGAGTGGGGTGGGCAGAATATAAACAAGCTAGTGGGTTTTGTTTGATAAAAGAGTCCTCTTCACTTAAAGGACAATTTTTTTTTAAAGGTAACTTATTACTTTAAACTAAAACAAAAATTACAAATAAAAAGATCCAAAAAATAGGCTAAAAATAGCCCCCCAAAAGAAAGAACAAACCAAGAAACTAATATTTGTTTACAATTTTCATTGTCAAGTGCAACTCCTGATGGGCCATCTCATCGGCAGCCGAGTTAGCTGATCTAGGGTGCTTAAGCAATCTTGAAATCAAAGTTAGATATGATTTGCTAAATCTTCTCAAATTTATCCAGAAATTTCCATGGGCATGGAGAACCTTGCGCCCAGTCCACCACTATCTTTGAATCACCCTCCACAAGACTCCTGCGAACTCCTAGCGCCTCCAACTCTATAATTCCTCTCCATAAGGCAAATAATTCAGCTTCAGTCACAGAGCCATTAGGAATTGAACCAACAAATGAAAGGAGAAAGAACCAACATCAGAACGGATGTCACCTCCATAGCCAGCCAAACCATTCTCACGCAAGCAACTGCCATCAAAATTTAATTTGAGAAGCCACCATCAAGAGTAGACCAAGGTACTTGAGGTAATGTTAGGGCCTCAGTTTGACCGAGTCTATGTATTGTCAATTCCGTGACTGAACGTGACCGTGTGTGTGTCCTTGCCTTGGAAGAATTTGAAGATGTTAGAAACCCGTCAAAAGATCTACTATGCATTAAAGAATTGACACCGAACACGTGATTGACACACTGGTAAGTGGACCCTAGTGGACTTTAGGTCAAGTCCAAACACCCTAGAAGTCAATGGTTAAAAATTGGAAAACTGAAAAAATATTTGGTCTCAGCCTTGAGGCCTCGAGCTCAGTCTCGAGCCCTCGAAACTGAATCTGGTGAGAGCAAGCCTGTCAAAAACTGTATTAATCCTTGGCTCTCGGTCTCGAGAGCTCGAGGATTTTGTTGAGGCCTCGAGACACTCTATATCTAAGTAAAAATCGTGACAACCTTTTTCGACATGTGCTCTTAAGATGAGCTCATGATCCAAAAAGGAAAAATCTGAAAACTCTAGAAGGCTCCTCTTGATTTGAAAAGATTATGAAATATCTTTTCGCCACCTCATGATTTGACTTAATGGAATAATCTTATAGAAGGGGATAAGCCACACCTATGTGCTGAGATTTAATGAGCTGGCGTTTGACTAAATATCACTAAAATCGAGGATTGAAATCTGGAAAATTTTGAGCTGTATTACCAAATACAAGCTCGAGGCCTCGAAGGAAATCTAGAGGCCTCGAGACTTAGCCGTTGCTAAACTTTAATATAAATACTCGGCTCGCTTATTTCAAAAGACAGATTTAGAAAATTGAAAAACTCTAACATCAGCTAGAGACCTTCACTTCCTCTCTTCTTCATCATCCTTTGCAAGGACATGGAAAAATATTCAATACTTAAGCTATGAAGGATATGGAGACTGATTTTCTAGGACCCAAAAACCAGTAAAACCTTTGTCCTAGAATCTAAGTTCCGCTGTGCCAAACTCACTAACGAATGGACTAGATCTGAAGGTAGAAGGCGCAAAGACATCTACAAGAAGAACACATCATTTGAAGAATTGTTAAGGCCCAAGGCAAGTGTTCATCTTATTCTTTTTCTTTTATCAAGTTGTAAGGTGGATTATAGAACGCTGTGTTCGAACTACCTAAAAAAATAGGCGTCGAGGATTAGACCATAGGTGTCGAACCTCTATAAAAAAATTAGGTTGTACTATTTGGGTGTGAAGCCCATTCATAGTATATTGGGACAACCCTAGAGTTGGGAAGTTTGACAGTGGATGTAGGTTCAAGTGAACCAAACTACTATAAATGATTGTGCAATCTGTTTGCTTTGACGGTTTGGTTCCTTTGTTTATCACTTGCACACGTTTATTCCGCTGCACATATTGTTAAATTGATTTATTTTAAAAAGGGAAATAAAATCAGATCAGACCTATTCACCCCCCCTTTAGGTCTTGCATTGTTCTAGTAACAGATTTTCAGAGTAAGAAGACAATGCGTAATGAAGTCCACTGATGCCCAATCTCGGCAAACATCTGTGATCGAGATTCCTTTGTATTTTGATTATCCAACCATCCACCATGTAGTTCGAAGTTTAATAATGTCCAAAAGATGCATGACTGAACACACCTACCCCTGAAAAAAATCTCTTATTTCTTTTCATCCAGATAGACCATATTATACTCATAATGGTCGTAGACCATTAATTCCGACGGAAGGAACTACCATAAAATAATATGTCTTCATTACATATCTGACACCACGATCGGGGAATGCAGTAAGCAATATCCAATAACTGAAAGAAGTGCATCCTTATTTGCAATGTTGTGAAAGTCGAATCGTATCGTAAATCGTTAATACATCTTAAATCGCAAATCGTGTATCGTAAATCGTAGAATCGTAAGATTCATAAGTGTTTCCCCTCAAAAATATTTAATATATGAAATAACGTAAAATATATCTAAAATGTAATAATATGAGTAATTCTCCAACTTTCTTTCAATATTAAGTGAATTCTATATAATTAGTTCATTGGAGCTCAAATTTCAATGTTCCAACTCCCAAAAGTATAAGACCAGTATATAATCCAACTATACTGTGAAAAGTCAATAATGAACTAAAAAACCCTCAAAAAATCGAAAGATCTTAAATTCTCATTAACTCAAGCCTTAAAAACCATTAAAACGAAATGTTTCATACTTTCACACTCCTAATAACCCCATAATTCTATTATTTATACGAATCGTAAGATTTGTTGATAGACGAATCGTTCCTCTTAACATATCGTAAGAATCGTAAGATACGAATCGTGTATCGTAAGATTTTAACAACCATGCTTATTTGATAAGAGTAATGACAATGTAGTAAAAGATGATCCACTGACTCCACATCCAAAAGACATAAGGGGCATGCATTCACTATAATCATCTTCCTCAATCACAATTATCGATTGTTAAGATTTTCTTTAAACCAGTTACCCAACAAAAAATCTTCACTTTTAAAGGGGACACACCCATCCAAACTTTTAGATGCATTGAAGGTACCTCACTTGTAGTCAGAAGCTTTTGGCAAAAAGATTTCATCGGGAAAAAAACCCGTGTTGATCAGCTGCCCATATTCGACGATCCTTCTTGTGACCCGTCACGAAAACCTTCTCCAATAAGCTCATTAAAGACATCCACCCCTCCACCAAAACTAATCTTCCAACACTCGTCGAAATTTTGGCCCCTAGATGACCTTTTATGAACTATGTCATAACAATCTTTGACCGATGCACCCTTATCAGCAGAATTATTTTAAAGAGCCGGAAATAAATGTGGCAAAGGAACTTCCCCGATTTATTTGTCTAACCAAAAGAAAATGTCAACACCTAAATATACCTTGTACCTAATGTTACACCCGAAATCTGATATCCCCGACGAAACACCCTTCCAAAAACCAGAACCTTTGTTTGTAGATCTTCCAATCCTTCATCCATTCCTTTCCATACGATATTTTTCACAAAGTAAATCCTTCCAAAGACCTGTAGATAAGTCTCCTAATCGCCATAGCCATTTCCCCAACAAAGCAATGTCGAACTGATGTAGTGGCATAATCCCAAGACCACCTTCTGACACTGGTTTACAAACTTGAATCCAATTCACCAAATGGAACTTTCACTTTTCGCAAACATTACTCCATAAAAAATTCCGTGGAATCCTTTCCAATTTCTCTATTACTGAAACTGGACATTTAAGCACACTTAAAAGGACAATTTTATAGAACAATTATCAGATTTGCAATGCTTTATGGAGCAGAGTGTTGAGAATGAAGAAAAGACAAATGTACTAGTTAGGACCACAAGGATGCGTGTGATACGTTGGATGAGTGGATAATCCTAAAGGATAGAGTTAGAAATAAATTTATCAGGGATGGTTTGAAAATAGCTCCAATAGATGACAAGTTGAGAGAAACTCATTTGAAGTCTAGACACGTCCCTTGTGCGTAGAGTTGAGAGGCTACAAGTAGGCACAAGGAGGGGAGGTTTACCACTAAAAACATGAAGGGAAAGGATAAAACAAGTTAGATTGTGGAGAGACTAATGGTAAGGTTTATAATTGGGTTAAATGGAGAAGAAGAACTCACAAAGTCACCCCACATAAATGGTATTCTAACATATGACGATGATAATTGATGATTGTTTGATAAGGGACGCACTATGCTGGCGTAATTGAGTCATGAGGTTCTCATAAGTCAAGTTAAAATAAATGACATCCGCCAATAAGGAGGCTTTATTGACCCTACGAAATCAAATTTTTTTTTTTTTGTTGATGTGAGAATTTATAAGAAGTTGGTCTCATCAAATATGTACAACCACCATATTTAAACTAAGTAAAATAAATAAGTGAACCTATCAATATCAACTTTGTTTGCTTAAATAAATGGATACAAATTTTAAATAACTTATTTTTAATAATCATAACAGTAAAACTAATTTATTTTGGTGAGGTTATATTCTCTGATAACTTAATATAGTTTTAAAATTTAACTCAGTCTCAGTGATGTGAGTTTAGACTTTTCTATTTAAGATAGAGGACAACGACAAGAGATTGGATGTTGAGGGCTTTTATTCATGTTATCAGTACTTTTGTAATTTTCGTTAAAAAGAAGCGCAACTTTGGCATTCCATATTAGTTGAATTGCATGAGACAACAATCAGTCGATTGATCGATAGTCAATTGGATATTTTAAGAGTCTCATAGAAATTTATGGGGGTTTTAATAATTTGAAAAATGAAGGGGGTTTTGTAGATTTTGTTTGAATGGTTTAGGGGGTTCTCTAGAATTATTGAAAAACTTAGGGGACTTTAGAATTTTCCCTAGATTTTATAGTTTCAAGAAGCCTTTGCTCAAGGAAGTCCATTGAAATTCACATGTCTATCTGAAAAGCAAAAGATCGGTCCAATTAATCTACATATATGTGTTGATGAATGACATTTTTGTATATTAGTGTCAAATGAAGTGGATCTTTGGGGAGGAGACCCGGGTACCTTCTATCCTGACTTGTCCTTATTTTCCTACCTATGGTAACTCTTTTTGGGGGCAAGTTTCTCGTCATAATCCCACTAGTGTGCAGTTGCCATCGCCCTCAATAGTTTCCATTACGAACCTGACACATAGGAGACCTAGCTCCCTTTTTACTGAACTAAGCACAACTTCCATTATAGAACCTAGTTTCCCTAGACCAAGGATGGATGAGATTCAGTTCAAAGGCATTAGTGAGGATAGGGCAGGTTGACTAGAAAGGAGTTCTCGACAGAAGAAATTCGGGAGGCTTTAGATAGTCTAGAAAGTAACAAGGTCCCTGGTCTCGACGGTTTTAATTTTTCTTTTTTTTTGAGACCTGTTGGGAGAGATCGTAGAGCCGAATTTTCTTGGGTTTTTTGAGGAGTTTTATATGGATGGAATTATAAACAACGGTCTCAAAAAATCCTTCATTCCCTGATCCCCAAAAGAGAGGGACCGTCGGAATTCACATTTCCGGCCCATTAACCTGGTTGGTAGCCTTTACAAACTACTGGCAAAGGTGCTTGCATAAAGGCTTAAAAAGGCTTTACCTGAATTGATCGGTGACACGCATGGGGCTTTTGTAGAGAATAGACAAATTTTGGATGGGGTGTCAATTGCCAACGAATTGGTCTATAATAGGAAGAAGGATAAGAACCTGGGTCTACTCTTTAAGATATACATGGAGAAAGCCTACGATTTTGTGGATTGGTCTTTTGTAGGGTATTTGTTCGAAAGAATGAGTTTTGGACATCGTTGGAGAAGATGGATTAAAGTGTGTGTGGAGGAGATTTCCTATTCCATTTTAGTAAACGGATCCCCGACAACGCCAATGATGGCACAAATTGGTCTTAGGCAGGGGGACCCACTCTCTCTTTCCATCTTCACTTTTGTGGGAGAAAGGCTCAATAAATTAGTGGAAAAGGCTAAAGAGCCAAGAATAGTGAAAGGCTTTGTGGTTTCACCGATTGGGCCAGGTATTACACACCTTCAATTTGTGGACGATACCCTCTTCTTTTTTGACCCTAGCAGATCGGAGATTTTGGGTTTTAGAGCTATCCTTAGGTGTTTTGAGCTAGTGTTAGGCCTCTGAATAAATCTGGGCAAAAGTACTCTCATCGGGGTAAATGTGGAAGGGGAAAATGTTAGGGAGTGGGCGGAAGAAGTTGGCCACGGAGTAGGCAAATTGCCCTTTACCTACTTAGGTCTACCAGTTGGGGGTAACCCCAGAGAGAAGCACTTTTGGACTCCAGTGATGGAAAGGATCACGAGAAGGCTAACAGTGTGGAACATTAGATACCTTTCCTTGGGTGGTAGATTGACTCATTAAATCAGTGTTAGTCAATCTACCGACGTACTTTTTATCGCTATTTGAAATGCCGAGAGGAGTCACTAAAAAATTGGAACTGACATTTAAGAGATTTCTGTGGGGTGACCAGGAATCGAAGAGGAAACTTCATCTCTAAGTCAAAAGCGAAAGGGGGGCTTGGAATCATTCCATTGCAAATAAGAAATGAAGTGTTGTTGTGCAAATGGAGTTGGAGGTTTGGATGTGAGAGGGATGCCTTATGGGTTAGAGTATTGAGTACCAAATATGGAACATACAACATAAATGGATGGAACCTCGGAGAGGAAGCGGAGAAATCTGGCTCAACGACATTGAGAGAATTGTGGAGGCTTAGTCAGGGAAGATCATTAGTGGGGAATCTATTCAAAGGTAAGCTTAGATTTCTAGTGGGCAAAGGAGATCAGACTTTCTTTTGGAATGATCTGTGGCTGGGAGATAGATCGCTAAGAGAACTCTTCCCAAGGTTATTTAGAATTGCCAGAAACAAACAAGCGTTAGTTCAGGACAACTATTAGGTGGATGACCGTAACGTTCATTGGATCGTTGAATTTAGGAGAGATATGCGGTCATTTGAGAAGGAAAGTCTGGACGAGCTACTAGGACAGTTAGGCGAGTTTCCTTTGGAGCCGGGAAAGGAAGATGTGTTGTTGTGGACTGTGACTCTTCGGGGGTGTATTTGATAAAATCTATGGTGGAAGTTGCAACCCAACAACTGAATGGTTCGACACTGTCACCCAGTTTGGTTTGGAAAAATGAGGCGCCCCCAAGAGTTCAGACCTTTATGTGGTGTGTGGTGAAGAGGAAAATTCTGACAAGAATGAATCTTAGGAGGAGAGGTCTATTGAGAATCGAAGAAGATCTTAGTTGTCCTCTCTATGGATTAGGGGAAAAAACCATTGATCACTTTTTTGTCACTTGTCCTTTCGTGGGGCACCTTTGTGACAATTTTTGCAACTTAATGGGAGTCTCTTGGGCTGGTGCAAACACCTGGATAGATACGTTCGGATCATGGTTTTTTCCTTACCAACTCTAGATGGAGGATGGCTTGGCTTACAATTCCAGCCACCATCTCATGGACTATTTGGAAAGAAAGAAATTCAAGAATCTTCGAAGGAAAGTCCACTGAGATGAGTAAACTGTTTCAAAAAGCCAAATGGAGACTTTGCGTTTGGCTCCTTCCAAATAAGGAGTTCAAGGACTTCAGGGCACTAGATCTTTTATCTTAGTGGGAGGGTTGCATGGGTGGTAGATATAGGAGATCCAAAGCTTTGACGGAGTGGACCACTCCACAATAGGGAGTCATGAAATTCAATGTGGATGGGGCCGCTAGGGGAAAACTGGGGCCGCTAGGGGAAAACTGGGGCCGGTTGGTATAGGTGACGTACTTAGAGATCACAGGGGTCAAACATCAGTAGTTTTCACAAAATCGGTAGGGACTAGAGACTCTAATGAAGCTGAGTTTTTTAGTATTAGAAGAGCTTTGACCATATGAGCAGGTTTAGGTGGTGGAAACTTAGTCATTGAGGGAGATTCATCAAATGCCATTAAATGGGCAAAAGGCTTGAAACGGCTCCCTGGAGACTCATTACGACGGTTAGGGAGATCAAGGCACTTGTCAGGGGACTTGAGGTATCATTCGTTCATATAAGGCGTTCAGCAAATGGGGTTGTGGACTTCTTCACCAAGAACGGCGTGGAGGGAACTGTGTTTGGCGTCTTTCATATCTGAAGATGGGAGTTCATTGGCTTGCACTGATTGGGCCTTTTGTTTCATTTGGAGCTTTCATTGTTTTTGTTCTCTTTTGTTGTTTTTCGTTTTTGTATTTAGCTTGTTTCTCCTTTCGTGGTTGGGTCTACACCTTTTAGACTCCCCGTTTTCTTTCATGTACTAAAAGTCTTCTTTTTATTAATATTTTGTTTGTTACCGCTAAAAAAATAAATAAATAAAGTGGGGAGCCCTTTTTCACATTTGTAGTTTAGAATTGGTCCAATTGATCAGGCAGTCATCTTCATAAAGCATTGCCTCTTCGCCATTTGATAGAATCATCCCTTCAATTGACATGGTACTTCTAATCCATAGTACTCTGCCAGCTTTTGTACACTTAGCCCACCTCACTCCCGTTTACTTGCTATATCCAAATCTGATTCTCCATTTGGTTCATCACACTGAAGTGTCTACATTTATTGCAATCTGATACTAAGTTTTTTTTTTTTTCCGAAAGGTCAATCTGATATTAGGTTATTTTCAATTTTAATTGCTTCATTCTCCCTATTCTCCATTACATTAAAGATATGCTCCATATGTTTTGTCTTTGTTCTACTAATTTCCAATCTATACTTCTCTGTAGCTAGCTATCCTCTAATATTCTAATTGGTTCATCACTTCATTTCTCCTCCTGCCAAATTCGTACTATATCATTTGCAAAAAGCCAAAAACAAACACAATTTCAATTCATTTTGAATATCTGTTGTGAAATTCTCCATAACTAGTAATTGTCCTACATATCCCATATGATAACAAGATTCTCTAATCTTGATGACTTCTGATCCCTAAACCAAAACCACCGCATATCTGAGCCATGGCATCCCATAACTCTCGTTCTCTGCTTTGCTAGCATCTTCATAGGCCAAAAGTTATCATTCGTTGTTCATTACTCCATTAATCTTGCTACACTAGATTAGCATTTTCTTGCACCAATCCAATGGCCTGACCATCTGAATTCCTGATCTTCTCATGTACAATATATTGTTATCCTTTTATAGTTGATCTTATACAACACCTGAACCCTTGGTTGAGTCATCAATCGTTCGCATCCAGCTGGTATCTGTAATCTGAGTGGTGTTGACAGTTGGCTCCTCAAGACAGTAAGATTCTCCAGATAACGCCTGTCTGTTCCTATTGATTAGATTCTAAAGGTTTAAATATAAGTGTGTGTGCATGTGTTGTGTTTAAGGGTGGGGCAAGGGAGGTCCATTTAAGGTTACAATTATCATTTAGTGAGTCAGTTATATTTCTGCCTAAAGAAAGGAAGTTAGATCCAGGATAAGATCAATCTTGTGTTTTTTCTGTCTAAACACATTCCTTTGCGTATAAACTTCTGATGAAGTGATGATACAATTCTATCAAACATTGTGATAGAAAACACAGTAATACGTGAAGCATGGCTGGTTCTATCTCTGTAATTTATTCTTGTTATTTTTGAAATGGTGATAGAACTAATCATTAAAGGAAAAAAAAGGTACAGATCAATATGTATTTGTAATATATGTCGTTGTGTTGCTTTTCTGTGTTGATTAGCATCTTGATGCTTTCACCGATATGAGTCAAATAACTGGATTTTTAGTTCCTATGTGTTTCTTGTTGCATACATCCTTATTGATTCCACTCATCTTTAATTATTCCTTTGTGATATTGAGTTAATAACATCATTATCATTTGCAAATTATCTTTACCATATTTTGTTGGCATTATATCACTTTCTAAGTCATCTTTGTATTTTAAACTTCGTGTACTTTTAGATTTGTTTATTTCATTTGTTATAATATCTATATTCCACCTATTTTGAAATTGTGTTGTCATTGACCATATCTCTTGAACAGTTTCTACTTGTAATTCTTGAGGAGAAACCCAAGAAGAGGAAAGTATTTGATGAGGTTGGTACTTATATATTGGTCTATTTGTCACACTTAACTTTAACATCAAAGGGTTTGTCTTTTTTTTTGAAATACTTTGGATATTAGGTTGCTTAAGTGTATCAGTTTTGTATTTGCAGGATGCTGAAACTTCTTCAGATGTGAAAAAATCGAAGTTCATTGTTGATGATGATGAAGATATGGATGGTGATGCTGATGCAGAATCTGATGAAGAGCCGGACTTATTTGATTCTGTATGTGCCATTTGTGATAATGGTGGTGAACTTTTGTGGTATGCGTCTCAATCTTGTTCTTTTCTCACACTAATTGCCTCACTTTCCTGTTTTGATTTTACATTTCATCTAGATATACACCCTTATCACATGTAGTGGATCATTGAGATTTATTCGGTTATGTCGTTAGTTGTGGCCCATATGTGGTGATCTCTTATTAAAAAGCAAGGAGAGAAGACTTGATATGAGTCTCCTAACCGAGAGAGATACAACAGTAACTAATGAAGCCATTACAAAACAGATAGCATTAGAAGAGCAACAATAAGAAGCCATCAAATAGCTTAGGGAAACCAGTCCATAAACAGCTTTATTTTTCCAAAAATTCTTTATTTTTCCCTAAAAAAACTTTTTTTCCTCTTTTTCTCCTTCTCCAACATGAATCGTACAAGTCTAAGATTCGTACGATTTGATGTACGATTCACGATTCACTAAAAAATCGTGTGTTTTTTAAAGTATTTCGATATTGATGCAAGCCAAATTGTGAGACCCTTCGATTCGAGTAGAATTGCATGATTCGACTTGCGAATCGTGCGATTTTGACAACCTTGGGTGAAAGTTTAGATATAGAAAGACCTCTTTACTTTGATGGCTCCAATTACAATTATTGGAAAAGAAAAATGAAAATATTTCTAATTTCCTTAGACCCAATCGCTTGAGAAGCCATCATGAAAGGTTGGTCACATCCTATCGAGAATTGACCATATAGGTTCACACAAAATGATAAGACCAAAAATTTTGAGCTTTTGGGATGACATTGAGAGAAGCATGTATGAAGGTGATTTCAAAGCTCTCAATGCCATCACGTGTGATGTTTCCCTGATGATTTAAAATGATCAAGACTTTTGAAACAGCTAAGGAAGCATGGGAATATCTAGAAAGAGTTTATGAAGGTATAACTGTTATTGAAAACTTTAGAATCCTTACAGCTTTCACATCATCAACGAAAGTTGAAAATACAGATCAATCCCTTAATGGTCTATCTGTGCATACTACGTTGGAAATCAAATCTCATGTTGACAAGACCTGATTAGACCTTAAAAAGGAAAATGTTGAATTGCCCGTCTTG
Organism: Chimonanthus salicifolius; assembly: GCA_013350335.1. Lineage (NCBI taxonomy): Eukaryota > Viridiplantae > Streptophyta > Magnoliopsida > Laurales > Calycanthaceae > Chimonanthus > Chimonanthus salicifolius. The sequence goes on along the minus strand of CM023537.1, from coordinate 43,972,680 downwards.
TCCACTATGATTGTAAAAGAGAAGATCCAAAAGGAAAAATATCACTTGCTTTTACTGCAATAAAATTGGTCATTTCAGACATGAATGCAAGTTAAGGATGGTGCACTTTGAAAATAAAAATGTTGATTATAAAAGTGTAAAAAAAAAGAGGAAATGAGGCCAAAGGAAAATCACACATTGAAAAGAAGAAAAATGCAAATAAGTTTAAAAGTGTGAATTTTCTTAAGAAAAACAATGCACAACACCACTCATATCATCCCTTCATTGGCAAATCTTATAGGTATAAGTCAACACTTCCAAAAACTATGGATTGGAATATCATAATGAGGTTCTTATCTCAATTCACTGGATTTGGGCCAAATGTTTAAAATGGAAGAATAAAAATGCCCAATTATCATAGAATTGAGAAGAAAGGTCCGGATCAAATTTCAAATGGATTAAAAAAACTTGAATGATCTGGAAAACCCAATTAATTTGTGCCAATGTGATATTGTTGATGTGGTGCTTCATCATTTTGTGATTCTTATTTTTCCGCTGCACTTAGTTTGATTTTACATTGGTTGAATAAAAAGGGTAATAAAATCGAGTGAGACCTATTCACCCCCGCTCCCCCCTCTCCCTCTCTAGGTCTTGCATTGTTCTAGTAGCGGATTTACATATAATAATCATTGACTTGCACCCTTTATTCACAACCATCATAAATAATCTAGGAAAGATACTCTCCAAGGTCCTATCACCAAGCCAACAATCCTTCCAAAATAGAACTCTATTGCCCCCACCCACCAATCCCCTTCTTAAACATTCCCTATTTTTACCCATCCCATTACTTGCAAAAAGCTTCTACCACCGCAGATCCATCTTTTTCTGCTTTCTTAACTCACTCCAAACCAACCAATCCTTCTTCCCTGTACTTGCCACATAGAATGCTCCTCCATAAGGCTCCTTCCTCATGAGCTAATTTCCATGGCCATTTACAAAGCAAAGCATGATTTTATCCACCAACTCCATAATACCCAATCCCCCACTAATCTTAAGTTTAGTCACCTCCTCCCATTTCACTAAATGAATTTTCTTCCTCTCACACCCTCCATCCCAAAGAAAGTTTCTCTGCAATGTTTCCAATTTTCTTTCTACTACTTTTCCCACTTCAGTAATGACAAATAATAAATTGGAATACTTGCCAGAACATATTTGACTAAGATCAGTTTACCTCATATCGAGAGGTACCTCTTACTCCATGAAGAGAGCTTTTCCACCTTTTCCTCAACCCAGTTCCACATAATTTTCGATCTAGGATTTGCACCTATATGAAGTCTCAAGTAAACAAAAGACAATCTCCCAACTCCGCACCCCACTCTATCTGCCAAAGACCTCACTAACTCCTCTATGTTCACACCGACGAACTTACTCTTACCCAAATTTTCCTTCGAACTTTTACTAACTCAAAACAGTGAAGAACAACTTTAATACCTACTAACTCTTCCAATGAGGTGTCACAAAATAATAATTTGTCTTCTGCAAAATGTAAATGGGACATAACCAAGCCATTCTATGCCACCTCCAAACCTTTAATTATTCATTTTGCCCTATTTTCGTTGCTGAAAAAAAATTCCCATCTCCTTCCCTACTCTCATGATTCTTAATGTGTCAGCTTTTGCATACCCATTTTAGCACAAGCATAGCACCTCATTTATTCCTTTCTTTTCTTTCTCAAGTAGCTTCCTTATATCTCTCACCCTTCTATTCCCTATTTCCTTTATTTTTTTGAAAGGCAACTTCATTAAATTAAAAGAAAAATAAGACAGTACAATGAGCAGGCCAGAGATAGCCAACAACTGAAAAAAATACAAACAGACCCCTCCCAAAAAAATCTATTTACAATTTCCATAGATAAAGATGCCCCACGACGAGCGAAATCATCTACAGTTGAGTTTGCTGAACGATGCACCCAGGCAATTCGAAAATCATATAGAGAGATCATATGCCGAATCTGCTCAATTTTATCCAAGAAGAGCCACGGGCATTGAGAACCTAAAGCCCATCCCACTACTACTTTAGAGTCCCCTTCGACACTATTCCCCTTAACCCCTAACTTTTCCAACTCTAAAATGCCTCTCCATAAGGAAAATAATTCCACCTCACGTACAATGCCATTCGAAGTAGGCCCAGCAAAAAGACAACACTATAGACCCAGAGTAATTGCAGATTACCCCACCATAACCTGCAGGGCCAACTTCTCGCATACAACTGCCATTTCCCCATCTTAGATTTCCTCTTCCCTTGACACTTAGGGGTCCTAGCTCTCCTTTCTTTGAGCTTAGTTCTGCTCTTTGATCGAAAGGAGGTTCCCCAACCAACGATGGACGAGATCCAGTTTAGTACGGTTAGTGAGGAGAGGGTAGTTTGGTTGGAGAGAGAGTTTACTTTAGAAGAGATTAGGTCACCCTTAGGCTGCCTCAAAGGAGTCAACCCTGAGACTTGATGGTTTCAACTTTACCTTTATTAAATCCTGTTGGAGGCGGTAGGACCGGATTTCCTAGGGTGTTCAAAGAATTTCACCGAGATGGTATCACTAATAGAGGATTGAAGAATACATTCATAACTCTCAACCAAAGAGGGAGGGCCCATCTGAATTATCACACTACAAACCAATTAGTCTTGTGGGTAGTGTCTATAAACTTATAACAAAGGTGTTGTCCGATGGGTTAAAAGAGGTGCTTCCAGAGATAATAGGAGAATCACAGGTAGCTAACAGAGGTCTCAGACAAGGAGACCCACTCTCCCTCTTTATCTTCACACTTGTGGGTGAAAGCTTGAACAAACTTATGGAAATAAAGCTAGGGAACTAGGTATCGTTGGAGGTTTTAGAACGCCTCAGTAGGGTTCTTTTGTCACGGACCTTCAGTTCGCTGATGACACCTTTTTTTTGAACCCAACAGAAACAAAGTTTTAGGTTACAAAGTGATCCTTAGGTGTTTTGAATTATTTTTTGAACTCAGAATCAATCTCGGAAAAAGTACCCTAGTTGGTATCGGTGTTGATGACAATTGATGCGGGACATGGGATAGGGTAACCCTAAATGTCTAATTTGGTTATGAAATGATTAAAGGGATGAAAATAATGCACTCTAAATCTAAAATGTGCTGAAATTAATCAATTAATTAATAATGCAAATTAATTAATATAAAATTTATCACAGATAGTCACGCCAAATATCCTTGGAATCTAATGGACTAATTAATAGATGAATGGGTTTGGATAATGAACTAATTGAGTTAACTGGGTATTTATTGGACAAATGGAATATGTCAAAAAAGGGTCACGAGTTAACTGGGTACTTAATGGACCAAGGGAATAAGTCAAAAGGGTCACAAATGGGCTACAGGGAAGGATCAGCCACACCCAAGGGGCTATGGGAATGTGGTGACAACACCTAAGGGGTCTGCGGCAAGTCAGTGATGGACTAGCGAGGGGGACAAAAGGCACTCTGGGAGTAAGAAGGGATGGCAAAAGCTAGAAGAAGGGTATATGGGTTGTGGCATGGCCAGATGGCCTTAAAAGGAGGAGGCGAGAAGTAGTATTGAGGTTTGAAGGGGGTGGCGATGGTCTTAGAAGGGCCTAAAGGAGGTGGTGACAACAGAGGAAGGCAAGGGAGGGGTGACGGCTACAAATCTGGGGCGTAGGAAGGGGCGGCAACAAGATGGGTGGCAGGTGGGGTGGTGGAAGTGGAAGGGGGGTCCAATCCGTGAAGGGCAGCCTGGAGCTTAGAACAGAGGGGATCCTAGGAGATGGGTATTGAGACGGGTTGGGTTTTTTCCTCAGATCTGGACAGTAGTTCGGCTGTGTTTGAGAGGGTAGCAAAGAGAAGAAAGGGAAAAAATGGGGATCCTTAGGTTTTTTCCAGCTGCCTCCTGTCGGTTGGACCGACACTGGTCCATTTTTCCAGCTCAAGGCCCATTGGGCTAGGCTGTTTGGGCTGGGGCATTACAAATGTTCATGCTTAATTGTTTGCCTTTGTAAGATTGTATTAGGAATGAAGTAAACAAAGTGATGTATGCCATGAATCGAGCTTCCTATGGAAATAGGATAGTGTATAAAAAGTGCTAAATTTGACATACCCATGAAGCAGAGTGGAGAGGTTATCGTAAAGTTAAACAAAGGGGTAAACATGAGTAGGTATCATGTGGGAAAAATGGGTGGTTGCTTATGGGGAAACCTTGATGTGGTTGAAGGGCCTTAGATGGTGCAAATGGAGAGGTAGACCAAGGCCAAAGAACTCAAACATTTTTGGATTTGATTTTATGGAAAATGATGGTTGATTTCAATCTTCTCTGGTAGGCGGAGTTCGGTGAAGTTGACTATTAACGTTTTGAGGACTTCTTTCATGCTTAGGGAGTGGAAGGGGTAGTAGTTTGTAGGTTAGGAACTAATGTGCTCTCGATCTCATTTGCTACTTATGAGATTGCAAGGGCAGTTGACAAGGAGGCTATTACAGGAGAGATTGCAAGGGGAGTTGACAAGGAGGAAAGCTTTCACAAGAGGGAGATGTTTGTTCGGCTAGAAACCTAGAGGTCTTTGCTGTCACTAATTGTAAAGGAGGGCATGGATATACTGCATCAGAATCTCATTTCAAGCCTGGAATGTGAAAGCTTTCCAAGAATTTATTTTTGAATGAGGAAATTTCTCATTGAAATTGTAGGAATAATGGTGTATCTTATTGTGCTGGATTTTAAAGCTCAAACATGAAGGATGTTGGTCTGCTCAAGATGTTGTTGTAGCCACGATCTCACTACAAGACTTGCTGCTAATGACAATGGTCATTTTCATTGGTCAGTGTGTATGTTACATGGGTAGCATCACTTAAAAAACTTCTACGGGAATCTATTTCCTACACAAATTTTGTGCAGGAGTTCAATCAGAAGAGGACTTAAAAGATTTACAAAGATGGGATGCAGATTGAAGGCAGAAATGGGTTGGGCAATCGAGGTTGTTGAAAAAGATTGGAATGAATGCTACTAGGATGAAGAAGGTGGAGCTCCAAACTCTTTTAGAATTGGCTACGTCTTGTGAGCATGCTACATGTGTGGTGAGGGGGAACCATTTGTGGATAAAGTTCTAAAAGTTTCTTAGATGCTGATTATGGTCGAAGGGAAAGATGGGGTGACAGATGTTGAGATAGGTAAGGAAGCAATCAAGGGACATGCAGTAGAACATGAAAGGATGCATAAAAGGTGTGGTTATAAAGGCTGATATATGTGGTGCAGATTCAAATTCATATGATTGAGATGAGGCATTGGGTGGCTTGATCTTGCAAGAATTTGGTAAAAATGATAGAAGAGACGAAATGAGGAGAGAGAATGATCGTCTCAGCTCATGGAGGAAATGTCAATCTAATTGTAGGGGTGATCCTGGGAGCTATGAACATGGACCTAGTGATGGTCTTGGGTTTTTAGGTGGGATGGGCTCTAGAGATGTGGGGCAAAAAAGGTCCAGTCCATGAGCTTGGTTTTTCTGAGGGCCATATTGTTGTTGAGGTTTGTGGGGTGCAAAAGAATGATTCAAATGCACTTTTTTTTCGTTAAATGGTTCATATATATATATATATATATAGAAGAAGACAAGCACCAACAGTGCAAGAACAAAGAAATAGAAAGCAGAAAGAAATTACAATAGACGACAAGGCACTTAAGACGAGGGACTTAAGCCAGGTTAGCACTTTCTTTCCAGGCACGCAAAATGTTTGACATAGAAATGTTCCTGAATTCTTCAAGAGAGACAATCCACGAAGCACACTTAGTAAGTACTTTTCTTGCAACCGATTTACTAGGCTCAGTGATATCCTTGAAAATCTTGTTGTTGTGTTCCGACCAAAGGCTCTAAATGGTGGCAAAAAAGGACAAATACCACAAGGAAGCGCATTTAGATGAAACGGAGACAATGTCCCACACAAAGGATAGCTTTGCCACAGATGAAGGTATGACTTAGGCCACGCCAAACTGATCAAGAACGGAATTCCAAACATCTGCAGAGAAGGGACAACGAATAAGAAGATGATTCGACTCTTTGGAGGCTTGTAGGCAAAAAGGGCATGCACTGACCAATGTTCTACCTCTTTTGCGCAAGTTATCTTGGGTCAAGATTTTCTCCAACCCCACAGTCCAAAGGAAACTAATCACTCTAGGAGGAGCTTTGGAGGGCCAAATCTTGGGGTCGATGGCGGCGGTGCAAGCTGTGGAAGTAGTCCAAGTGTAGAAGGATTTGATTGAGAACAAGCCAGAGCTATCAGGCTACCAAAACCGACTGTCCTTCCTCGATGTGCAGATCCTGCAGGAGGAAAGGGTTTGAAGAAGATTGGCAAAAACATTTGTTTCAGTGTCAGAAAGGTTTCGACGAAGAGGAATGTCCCAAACAACTTGTTCACTGTAATGTAATAGAACTCAAAAATGTTCCCAAACAACCTTAGAAAGAGAGGGCAAAGGGAGGGGAACTACGAAGCCAAGGAAGAGCCACCACTCAATTGGTTAGACCAAAACTTAATATGACCCCCTCGGGCAGCCTTGAATCTGATACCTTTAAATTTATCAACACAAGCAGCGATAGCTCTCTACATGCCAGAAGCTCTGTGAGGGGTAGAATTGATGGTCCAACTAGAATTCTGAATACCGTACTTGTATGTAAGGATAGATTTCCAAGTAGACTCATCATCAACATCTAATCTCCAGAGCCACTTAGTAAGAAGGGCAATATTGGTGGCCTTGATAGGACGCACCCTCAATCCCCTGGAAGCAGTAGGAAGACACACTTGCATCCAATTAACAAGGTGATATTTCTTCTTATTTTCCTGATCACTCCAAAGAAAATTCATCATGATCTTTTCCATCGACTGAATGACTTTGTTGGGGCACCTAAAAGCTGAAAGGAAGTAAACTGGCAGGGGATTGAGGACAGACTTGAGTAGAGTGATCCGACCACCAAGAGATAGGTACTTTCCTTTCCATGAGGCGACGCGTTTGTGAAACTTATGGATGATGGGTTCTCACAACGAGTGTCCAGGAGCGCCAATGCAGAGAGGCAAGCCCAAATAAGTAAATGGAAGGGTAGAAGAAACACATCCCAAAAGCATTGAAAAGGTAGCAAGCTCGGGGTTGTCCAAATTGATGTTCATTATAGACTGCTCATTAGCCTCACAAAGAATAATTGTATCATCCACAAACTGTGAATGATGGATCTGCAAAGAAAGGCACCGATTCTGAAGCCCTAAAATAAGTTGAAATCAGTAGTTTTCGAAAGAAGAAAACTTAGAGATTTAGCGACCATGATGAAAAGTGTAGGCGATAATGGGTCACCCTGGCGAAGACCTCTGGAGCTCTTGCAGAAACCTTTGGAAGATCTATTAAGTAGAATGGAAAAATGAGCAGATGATGCACACTGATACATCGAAAGACACCATTTCCTGCTAAATCCCATACTGGAAAGAATGAACAGAAGAAAATGTCAATCCACCATGTCATAGGCTTTCTCCAAATTCAGCTTGCAAATAATACTTTTCCTGCGGGACTTATGCTGGGACTCAATGCATTCGTGAGCTAAGATCACTGCATCCATAATTTGACGACCCTCAATAGCAGCAGATTGGGAAGGAGAGATAACCTTTGGGATAAGGGTCTTGAGTATGTTTGCTAGCACCTTTGCAAGGATCTTATAAGGGTTGCCAAGAAGACTAATGGGATGGAAATCAGAGAGAGAGGAGGGACCATCCTTCTTAGGCACCAAAACACTAAAAGTAGCACCAACTCCATAGGAATATCAACAATTTGGTGGAATTCCTTGATGAAGGCAATGAGGTCAAGCTTCACAATGTCCCAGAATAATTTGAAGAAGGCAATGGGGAAACCATCCGGCCCAGGAGCACTGTCCTCACTAAGGTCCCAAACAACACTCAGAAAAAGACCGCTATAATGGCCCATGTCAACAAAATGGTTGTAGGAATGAGAGAATAAGAGTAAATACCATGGATCGTATGATTCTATGATTTTCGATTCACGATTCACACTCCTAGACCAATTTCCGATACGATTCGAGTTTGACAACATTGGATAAAATTGGGAAATACCTTACAATTGGAGCATTGGGAATATTTGTAAAATTCCATGTTCAAAAGGTGTTTGATAATATGTTTGAGTGAATGTTGCGTTGTGCACATTCAAATGCATAGTTGGGTAAGATTATGGTTTGACTTCTTTATGCCATGTTTGGATTTTGTGATCATATGTACATCACTAGTGAGTACTTATGTTGATAATGGTTGTGGTGAATCAACCTAACCATGTGTAGAATGAATTTCCATATTTTGAAGAGGAACTTGATGAAGGGTTAGACTAAGTGATATAGGTGATTTAAGGTCAAGTATCTTATAACCCAAGGGGGTTAACTTGTGCTACAATGGAGATAGGCTAGCATGATTGAGAATGCATGGAATGCAATGTAAATGCTAAGAAAGCTTTGTTTGATTTCCCCAAAGTAAAAGCATAACCACCCCCCAATCTCAACCCAAATGTGAAAATAATGAACTACAACTGATCTGATTCACTATGAGTTACGTAGGCAACTGAGAGCTTTGTGCCTCAGCTCGATCAAAAGATTCATTGTGTTACATCCATTTATATTAAGGATGATATAAGATGTTGAGCATATGTGAAGGGTAGAAAGGGATTGGTGGGATATATCTTCTTTAATATAGACCCTAATGATAGATGTTGGATCCCTCGAAGGTGGCTCGAAGTGGTTATGATGCCTTGGGAGTCCCGATATGATGAGACAAATATGTCTGTTACATGAGTAGAGCCCAGAATGGCCAAAAAACTATGGAAATTCTTAAGATGGACAGATAATGACTTTGGCACTGAGATGTATGTGACTAGGTCATTGATTATATTGAGACGTGGTAGGGGTATGTCCCTCACGTGATGATTATATTGAGACGTGGTAGAGGTATGTCCCTCACGTGATGATTATATTGAGACGTGGTAGGGGTATGCCCCTCACGTGATGATTAAATTGAGACGTGGTAGGGTACGTCCCTCACGTGATGATTATATTGAGACGTTGTATGGGTACGTCCCTTGTCACGCCCCCACCCAACGGACACGTGAAAAGCAATAATATTTTTTTTTTTAACTATGAAGCATGCACAACTCATAGTCCAAATACGTGGCACCTACACGTGTTGCGAAATCTCTATGGATCCTAAGACTTATTAGACCCTTGATTTGGTCGAACTGAATTATCAGTTGCCTACGTACTCCAATGAAGATCAGATCTTGCGTAGTTCTCAATTCATTTATTTCATGGCACTAACCCTGTGTTATTTATGATGTCACATCAAAACATTCTAATTAACCAATCCTGGGCCTCATCAGTAGAATAGATCTCATCTATTACAGGTCTGGCCAATCATGGGTCTTTACCAACCATGGGAGCACCGTCAACCATGGGGTCAATGTCACACATGGGATAAACCTCAACCATGGGGCCTATACCCGAACATAAGTACATCCCTCTTTGGGGACACTATTCTAAATATAGGTCCAATCCTCTATGGCATCAATGCCCTCCGTGGGAATATCCATCCACGGTATACAATACTCATCTATGGTCACAAAGCCCTCTATGGGAATAACCATCGATGGGAAATAATATTTATCCATAGAACCGTCACGTCCACCATGAGATCAATACGTTTACCATGGGACCGTTATATCTATCATGGGGTTAATATGCCCACCATATAATCAATATCTAGACATGAATCCAATCTGTCTATAATGGGAACAACATCCATGGGATTCATCAATCCCTGGTAACTCTCCATCAGTGAGTATCATCTATCCATGGGTAATAACCATCCATAGATATAATCACTCCATGGCTATAATCCATCCATGGGCATAAATCATATATTCGTAGAACCAATATGTCTATCATAGGACCAACATGTCTACCGTAAGACCAATACGTCTACCATGGAACCAACATGTCCACCATAATACCAATACGTCTACCATAGGACCAATATGTCTAACATAAGATCAATACGTCTACTATGGACCAACATGTCCACCATAATACTAATACGTCTACTATGAGACCAACATGTCTAACATAAGACCAATACGTCTACTATGGGACCAACATGTCTACCATAATACCAATAGGTCTACCATGTGACTAACATGTCTAACATAAGACCAATACTGCTACCATAGGACCAACAGGTCTACCATAAGACCAACATCTGGGCATGAATCCAAACCACCATGGGAACCATCATCCATGGGTATACACTTCCATCTCTGGTAACACTCTATCTGTGAGAATAATCTATTCATGGGTATAAACCATCCATGAATATAATTTCTCTATGGGTATAATCCATCCATGGGCATAACTAATTCAGGGGCACATCATCTACCATGAGATCTTCTATCCGTAGGAACAACACTTGAATGAATCACTACGTGACTGTGGCAATAATATCAAATCATCAAATCATATCATAAACATACCACGACCCCTAGCAAGACTTAGGGCCCATGACTTACTAAGTGAGAGACCTACGACTGGCGTTATCAAGTCTACCTCGCCTTGCATCCCTTCACCTCATGGGTGATTCATTCAAGCTCTAAGGCAGTCGGATCTCGTCTAACGAAGCTAGCACCACCCGCATGGGGTAAAATAGTATCTAGCTTTGCGCAACCATGCACAACAAGTGTGCGGAATAGTCGTAAGGGCGCCCTACAGTATATAACATGTAAGGGACTCACCCTGCGACGGCAACCACACGGGACCAAGTCTGTGGAAAAACACCACTATCCCGAATACCTCTCTAGGACAGGAAATGAAATATCACAATCACATGAGAGATATACCCATATCACGTCTTAATACCAAGTGATCAAGTCACATATCTCAATGCCACAGTCTCTGTATGTTCATATCGAAGCTCCCGCGGTCTCGCGGCTACTCTAAGTCTTACTCATTGAATCTATATACTTATCTTATTCTTTTAACTATACAAAGGTGAGACACAATGATCTACTGATAGGACAATTTTCTTTTTCAACGAACTGAGCCATAACGTTATCATTACGTGAGGGACATACACATACCACGTCTCAATCATCATCATTATCACGTGAGGGACGCACCCATGCCACGTCTCAATCATCACCACGTGAGGGACACCCCCATACCATGTTTCAATATAATCATCACGTGAGGGACACACTCATACCATGTCTCAATATAATCATCACGTGAGGGACACACCCATACCACGTCTCAATATAATCATCACGTGAGGGACACACCCATACCACGTCTCAATATAATCATCACGTGAGGGACACACCGATACCACTTCTCAATATAATCAAGTGACCTAATCACATACATATCAGTGCCAAAGTCTTCATTTGTCCATTTTAAGAATTTTTTACAGTTCTCTAGCTACTCTAGACTTTACTCAAGTAACAAACATATATATCTCATCATAGTGGGATTCCCAAGGCATCATAACCTCTTCGGGCGGCCTTCGAGGGATCCAACATCTAGCATTAGGGATATTAGGGAAGGTATATCTCAATAATCCCTTTCTACCCTTCACATTTGCTTAACATCTTACATCATCCTTAATATAAATGGATGACACAATGCATCTTTTGATCGAGATAAGACACAATGCTCTCAGTTGCCTACGTACTATATAGTGGATCAGTCAACCGTAATTCATTATTTTCACATTTGAGTTAACATTGGGTAGTGGTCATACTTTTATTTTGGAGAAATCAAACAAGGCTTTCTTAGCATTTTCATTGCATTCCATGCATTCAATCATGCTAGCCCATCCCTATTGTAGCATAAGTTAACCCCCTTGGGTTCTAAGATATTTGACCTTAACTCACTCATATCACTTAGTCTAACTCTTTATCGAGTTGTTCTTCAAATCATGGAAATTCGTTCTACACATGGTTAGTTCGATCCACCACAACCATTATCAACATAGGTACTTACTAATGATGTACACATCATCACAAAATCCAAGCATGGCATTAAAACACATTTATCATGCTTATTATATGAGTTACCCATCTAAGAATTCCAATCACAATTACGCGAATTCATTTGATACATACATTACTCATAACCATACACAAGTATGGAAAGTTGTCAAGGCTCTGCATTACACATCTTGGGCAATATTGATTTATTATACATTCTATCATTGTTCAACACATCACAAATCTATGAATTCTCAATTATAATAAACATCTAATCATAGGGAACTTGTGAAACTCATACATATGTATCTGATACAATATATTCACATCAATCACAAATAGGCATAAGGTGGTCAAACTATAACCTTACCCAACTATGCATTTTAATGTGTACAAGGCAACAGTCACTCAAACATATTATCACACACCTTGTGAGCATGGAATTTTACAAATATTCTCAATGCTCTAAGTGTATGGCATTCTCCAATTTTACCCAATGTTATCAAACTCGAATCGTATCGAAATTGGTCCAAGGGTGTGAATAGTGAATCGAAAATCGTAAAATCATACGATTCATATATCCTCTTATTCCTATAACCATTTTGTTGACCTGGGCCATTACATCCCTCACGTGATATTGGTGATTATAGTGAGACGTGGTATGGGTGTGTCCCTCAAGTGATATTGATGATTGAGATGTGGTATAGGTATGTCCCTCACGTAATGATAACGTCATGCCTCAATCCGTTGAAAAAGGAAACTGTCCGATCAATAGATCATTGTATCTCACCTTCGTATAGTTAAAATGATGAGATAAGTATATATATTCCATGAGTAAGGTCTAGAGTAGCCGTGAGACCGTGGGAGGCTTGATATGAACATACGGAGATTGTGGCATTGAAATGTATCTTTGACTTGGTCATTTGATATTGAGACGTGGTATGGTATGTCCCTCACGTGATTATGATGTTTGATTTCCCGTTCCAGAGAGATATTCAAGACGGTGGTGTTTTCCACGGAGACTTGGTCCCATGTGGTTGATGTCGCAGGGTGAGTCCCTTACATGTTATATACTGTAGGGTAGCCTTACGACTATTCTGCACACTTGTTGTGCGTGGTTGCACAAAGCTAGATACTATTTTACCCCATGGGAGTGATGCTAGCTTTGTTAGACACAGTCCGACCACCTTAGAGCTTGACTAAATCACCCATGAGGTGAAGGGATGCAGGGCGAGGTAGACTTGATCACGCCAGCCATGAGTCTCCCCCTTAGTAAGTCATGGATCATAAGTCTTGCTAGGGGTCGTGGTATGTTTATGATATGGTATTGTTGCCACAGTCACGTAGTGATTCATGCGAGTGTTGTTCCTACGGATAGAAGATCTCATGATAGATGATGTGTCCCTAGATGAGTTATACCCATGGATGGATTATGCTCATGGAGGGATTATATTCATGGATGGTTTATACCCATGGATAGATGATACTCACTGATGGAGTGTTACCAGGGATGGATGATTATATTCATGCACGATAGTTCCCTTAGTGGTTTGGATTCATGCCCGGATATTGGTCTCATGGTAGACGTATTGGTCTTATTGTAGACCTATTGGTCCCATAGTAGATGTATTGGTCTTATGGTAGACATGTTAGTCCTATAATAGACGTATTGGTCTTATAGGAGACATGTTGGTCCTATGGTAGACCTATTGGTCTTATGGTCGACCTGTTGGTCTCATAATAGACATATTGGTTCTACCAATCTATGTGTTATACCCATGGATGGTTATTCCCATGGAAGACTTTGTGACCATGGATGTATATTATATACCGTGGATGGATATTCCCACGGAGGGCATTGATTCCATAAAGGATTGGACCCATATTTAGGGTATTGTCTCCGAGGAGGGATGTATTACTTTTGTTCGTGTATAGGTCTCATGGTTGAGGTTTATCCCATGTGTGACATTGACCTCATGGTTGACGGTGTTCCCATGGCTGGTATAGACCCGTGATAGATGAGATCTATTCTATTGATGAGACCCACGATTGGGTTATTAGAATGTCTTGATGTGATATCATGAATAGCATGGGGTTAGTGCCATGGAATAAATGAATTAAGAATTGCGCAAGATCTAATTTCCATAGGAGTACATAGGCAGCTGATAATTCAGTTTGATCAAACCAAGGGTCCAATAAGTCCTAGGATCCGTAGAGATCTCGTTTCACGTGTGGGTGTCACGCGTTTGGACTATGAGTTATGCATGTTTAAGAGTTGAGGAAAAAAAAAATATTCTTATTTCTCACGTGCCCGTTGGGTCGGGGCGTAATAGTCGCTCAATAGAACCCGCTTCTTCAGTCGAAATAGACTTGAAGGCAAGACCAGAAATTGGCAATCTGCCGAAGGAGTTAGCTGAGTATATCTGAGTGACGTGGTCAAGAACAAAGGAGATAGCGTCATCCTTAGTAGTCACGGACACATAACCAACAAAAAGAGATCTACTGTTGTTGGCTCTTCTATGAGCAGAAACTATGGTATGAAAGAAACGGGTGTTTTGTCTCCTTCCTTAATCCACTTGTCTCTAGATCTTTGTCTCCACTTGATTTCTTCTTGAAGGCTTTTCACTCGAAATTGATTCTGGAGATCATGTGACGGAGAAAGAGATCCTCCTCAGACATGGAACCATCTTGCTCTCTCAAGTTGATTTGGCTGATACCGCAGAGGATGCCGTCAAGTGATTCAGAAATAGATCCAAAGTTGGTAACACGCTACTATTTCAGCTTGGACTTCAGACGCTTCAACTTGAGGTGAAGGGTGAAACTTTGGCTATTAGAAACCAGATTTTTCGCCCATACACTAGCGATGAGGTCCTAGAAGCCGTTCTCTTTCCCCCAACATAGATCAAACCTGAACGACGCAGGCCCCCAAGACTCCTCAAAGGTATCCAACACCAACGACCAATGGTCGGAAATGGGCTGAGGGAAAACTGAAATTTGAGATTCTGGAAAATTGTCAAGTCACTCAGTCGACACCAGGAATCTGTCAATGCGTGAAAGAGACAGGCTCTCTTGGCCGTTACACCAAGTAAATTCGTCACCAAATAGCGGGAGGTCCACAAGACCAAGGGAGGAGATACAATCCGAGAAACGCTGCATGATAGGAATAAATCTAGAAGATCCAGTCTTCTCATGTTGAAATCTTATGAGATTAAAATCCCCACATGCACCAACTATTAGACCATCTCCTTCTAAGATATTCAATCTCAGCCAGAAAACCCATCTTCCTAGAATCATCACACGGACCATAAACAGAAGTAAGCATCCACTCACTGTCGGAAGATTGGTCCTCAAACTGTACAGATAGAGAAAAGTCGCCAATGAAAGAATCTAACTTATTGAGTTTTTTCTAGAATGCCAACAAATAATGATGCCACCAGATCTTCCAACGGACGGTTTTGCAACCCACTGGAAGCAACGACCACCACAACAAGAACAGATAATCATATCAGATGGGTCTTCAAGCTTGGACTCTTGAAAGCAAAGGATGTTCAGTTTGATAGGATTGTTGAAGCTCTTCAAAGTAGCTCGCTTTCTTGGGTCCCCAAGACCCCTAGTATTCCATGAGATGAGCTTCATGGAGAAACTGAATGGTTAACCCGACTACTTTCCATCTTTTTTGCGGCGGCCATAATTGACAGATGAACTGAGCCTAGTAAGCTCTCTTGAGGTTCTGTCTTTTCTCTTTGGGTTACCTTGATCTAGATTCTTAATTGCTGCAAGATAGGTAAGGAGTAAGTCGTCCTGACCTTCCGAGATGGGGCCGAGTTTACGGCCAACCACAAGCATTCTATCATTAATCCACTGCGTAGATACCTTGACACTAAGATTTTCTTCAACGATTCTTTGATCATAAGATGCACTTTTGTTGCTCACCTGCAGAATGTCGGGTTCCAGAATATCACAATGGATTGATTTTGGAGGTTCCTGGATAGAGGCAACATGGTCCATTTGGGCCAAGGATGGTGAAAAGACTTCCCCAGGAAAAGGGTTGGCAAGGTCAAGGGGAGCAGAAGATTGGACAAGTCTGCGAGGAATTGACAGGCAAGTTTCTGGCAGAAGAAGGGATCTGATTAGCAAAGACTGAGAAACTGCAGGAGGTTTGGATGAAGGCCAGGGCCCAAACGACTGTCGCCTGGAATTCCTCAGAGTGACGGAGGGAGATGACTGCGAAATAGTTTGTTTTGGTGAGGACAATGAAGCTTGAGAAGGTGAGGGAGACGGTGAGCCCACATGCGAATCTGGAGACGACAGTGAATGGGCGAAACTGCCAATAGGTTGATGAATAATCATCGGCGAAGGGGCCCTTGACTGGGTGATAGACTCCAAAGAGAGCGAGGGCTGGAAGGCTGAAGGTGATGAGAACAGGTTCTGGGTGTGAGGTTTGAGTGACTTAGAGGGTTCTGGGTCACGATCAGGGTCTAACGGAACAGGGATTGAAGAAAAAGCCGAAGGAGATTGATTAAGGGCTTTGGTTTGTTGGGCTGGGAGTGGGCTGGGAATGATGGGCTTGGGTCTAAAAGGTCCTGGGATGATAAAGGGTTGGGTCAAGCTGTGGGCTGGTTGTAATGAGCCTGGCTGGCCCTGCTCCAGACCCGGTCCAAAAGCAGAGGAAATAAGAGAGGGACAAATGCGCACGTGCGATGAAGGTTCTCGATTTGAAAACGAAAGGCTGGGAGTAGGCTTACATGCACCAGGACGAGGGCAGTCGAGATGGGTTCCATTTGCAAGCAAAAGGGGCATGGCACGATCAGGAAAAGATGGTGGGGCAGAGGAACAACCACTTGCAGCACTGGTAGGAGGATCTGCAGGCGAGGGATGGCGTGAAGCCGCTGGGATTGGGTGATGGGGAGGAGAAACTGTTGGGCCCTGAGCCAACCCAGATTGCTGACCAGAGCCAAGCTGCCACGTGGAGAAGGGCAGAGAATGTGATTGACCGCTGTCCAGCCCCCAAGTAACCGCCGGAGGCTAAGGTCTATGCTTACTGACGGAGACAACAGGAAGCTCTGCAAGTGTCAAGAGAGGACCGGATGACGCTGGAGTCTCTTCAATCTCGACACCCAACTTTGTCCAAACATCTCCCACTATAAATGAGATCGATTTGATTTCCGCTAGGTTCGATGTCTAGGGCACACGAAATCGAGCATAACAAAGGTTGCTTCCGGAGGAAGTACTGGGATCAATTTCTAACACCTTGCCAAGGAAATCACCTATGGCGAGAATGGACTCCGGGAACCAAGCGCGGAGAAGGATTCCATAGACGCGAATCCAACAGCTCTTCACATCCCAGTCTTCAGACTAGAAACACACATTGGAGAAAGGACTTCCATGGAGCATTGGGAACTCAGAGATCAGTCTATCAGCTTCTTCACACACACCAAAAGAAAGTATTGCATGCTGTGGATCAGTCCACATGATTGTAACCAAGCCAAGATAACCCCAACTGGTGAACCAATCCAAGATAGCGTCGTTGGAGACCGAGGGAGATATGAAGGAAGTGGCGAGGCATTTTTTCAGAGCTTCAATCTTCTGCCGAACGGCACCTAAAATCAGAATGATAGCTTTTCATTTATCTGAAATTACCGCCCACACGGAGGATGCCACTGCCGGAGCAGAGGTGGGATGCACTGGAACATTAGAAACATTGGAGAAGGTGGAAGGGAGCTGTTGGGAGGCAGCAGAGGGGTGAAGAGAAGCACCTTATACTCTAGGTAGATTCGCTAGCTGAACAACCAACTTCTTCCTTTTAAGATTCTGCCATTAATGTGAACAATACCTCTCAAAGCTTCCACCTCAGAGATGAAGCGGATGAAGGCAAAACCACAGTGATTCTAAGTCCTTGATAAGAGATACGAAGCTATCCACAATTTTCCCTGATTTGCTAAAGAGAGCAAAGATGTCTAGTCTAGAAAAACTTTCTGGGAGGTTAGAAATGAAGAGGGAAACAAATTGCTTCCTTTTTTCTTCCCATCTAGGAAGAGGAGAGGAAGAGGGATGAAGGGAAGGGTTTCTGGGAAGTGTTGAAGGTGGTGGAGGGTTTAGAGGAGGAGCAAATTGGAAGCCCAACGGAAGGGTGGGGGAGGGACGAGGTCAGGGAGGGGCCAGGGAGGGACGAATGGACATCTCTCCAATTTCTCAAGCTTGAAATCCAAAATCTCAAATGCACTTATTCAACAGGAAGTGAGCAATTCATTTCAAGGATGAAGAGAGTGCTGAGGTAGCATTCAGATGATTAGAGTTGTATTTAAGCAGTCTCAAGTGGAATTCCAGAGGACTTCCAGCCTCGTGCAGTAGGCCCCTTTCAAATTGGATATTGTTTATTCATAGAAGAAAGGTTCTTAGAAGAAAGGTGGTCAGAAAGGGTTCTTGGACATAAGGTGGTATTGCGATGCGCTTGAATGGTAAGGGAGATGAGGTAGGGCTCGGGTGATTGGGTGTTTCTAGGGGGTTGTTGGAGGTTATTTGTACCTGTGTTCAGCATTTTTATAGTGTTCTTGTACCTATTGTAATTTATACAATTTCATTGCTGTTTCAAAAAGATGAGATGGATGTTACCTAATTAACCCTCCCTAAATAGGACAAAAATACCATATATAATACAGACAGAGTGATATAGTCACTCCTAATAAACAGTGAAGCCGCAAATTTAGTGAGGCATTGGAGGGTCTTTTTTTCTTAATATAGCACTGCATATGAAATAGCCTTTGTTCTAGCAGAAGAGAAGCCTGCTTCCATGGGCAAAATGTCTCCAGCTTCATGATAAATTAAATGGAAAGAATATGAAAAGATGTTGAAATAGGGCAAAAAAAAAAGACATGAATACAAGTCCTTTATAAGTGGTCTTTCTCTATTAGACTGCTCCCTTCAATCCTTGTTATGTTTGTCTGCCATCACATTTTTTGTTATCCTTATGTGTACCACCTGGAAGGCATGCTTTTTTCTCCGTGGAACTAAATGTCTTCCATCTTAACAAGAAGTCTCTGCAGAGAAAACCATCTCTTTCCATTGAATTGCCATAAAGTTTTAAGTTCTCTGATACTGTAAGTTATGATGTTTGTTGAAGATTTGTTCTCATTCGCTGTATTTCAAGTGTGATGCTAGCCTTGCTAAGAAACATAAAGCCATGAGTTGCTATTTGTTTCGTCAGCTTGCAATATGATCCATAACTTCCTTTTTTTCTTATGAACTGTGCATATTGCTGCGAAATTTTCAATACAGCTGTGAAGGAAGGTGCTTGAGGTCTTTTCATGCAACTAAAGATGCTGGCGCAGAGTCACAATGTGCGTCTCTTGGCCTGTCTAAGGCTGAAGTAAAAGTATGCATTACATGTACCTCTCTTTTAATTTTGTCGTTCTTTGTTCTTTTGGAAAGTTATTATTGGTATTCAAGAGACACTCCACATTCTAGGGGTAAAATACATATCAATGCTTCTCGTCGCAGGCTATTCAGAACTTTTTGTGTGCAAATTGCCAATACAATCTGCACCAATGTTTTGCTTGCGGGAAATTGGGATCTTCTGATAAATCTTCTGGTGCTGAGGTTTGTTTCAAACCATTCAAAACTTTTATATAGCCGTATATATCTCTCTGTCTATATCTATGTCTAGATCTATATTAATATCTATGTATCATAGCTTTACTTAGTTTATTAATTGCAGGACTTAATGAGTGAAATGTTGTTGGATGTCAGTTAATCATGGCCCAGTCTTTTTCTTTTTTCAAGAAACTTGATGGATGTTGTAACTTTTGTATTTTAAACTTAGGATGCTTTTGTTTAGCGTTAAGAATAAAGACTTGGGCAAAATCTGATCAAATCTACCTTGGTATAGCAATATTCTTCTTTTAGGTGTCGATTACTTATGCGTAGAACTTCGAGATCATATTGTTATCTAAAGTAGTTATTTTGTTTAAGCCTTTTGGCTTTGTGTATCATTTATTTGTTTGTCTTATTGGGTGCTTTTCCCTCTTTTTCAATAAAGTTACCATTGGAAAAAATAAGAAATTTGTATTATAGGTGCTTGAAACTGGTGAGTCAAATAAATCATGTAAATAATAAGCTACAACTTTGGTAAAGACTTATGGGATGCAGTGTAAGTCAAAATGGAAAATAACTTAGTGCCATGTTGTTCTAGATTCCAATGTATAGGAGGAACAGAGGGAGAGTGATAGTCAAAATAGAAAGTAACTTAGTTCCATATTGTTATAGATTTTGATGTTTAGGAGCAATTTTAGAACTTGGGATTTAAGAGGCTATTAAAATTGGGTTGAATGGATTAAATAGAGGAAGGGTGGGTTTGTAGTGGTGGGAATTGCGAGCTCTTTGTTTTTATTTTTTATTTTTTTTTGGAAGAAGAAGGTGGGGGTTGGGATGGTGGTGGATTGGTCGAGTGTGTAGAGAGAACTAGAAGCGAACATAGTCTTTTTTTGTTTTTAAATACTACACCTATATGGCACTGGGGCAAGATTCTAAAAACTTTCTTCTTTGCACTTGCAATAATCTGATCCAAATTCCAAGTCAAGATGGTTGTAACTTCAATATAATTTCTAAAATTCTTATGATAATATTTTTTTGAGTTTGAAAGAATGGTTGAGTGGTGGCGTGATAGTTTTTCGGTGTTTGTTGGGAACATCCCCGACTGGAGATCGGGAGACCTGGTTCGAGAATTTAGTGAAGCAGGGACAGTTTTAGATAGTTTTGTTCCGTTCGATAGACGATCCGGCAAACGGAAAAATTTCGCTTTTGTGCGTTTTAAATTGGAGAAAGAGATGGTAAACGCGATCAAGATGATGAATGGTAAGATTTTCCAAGGGAAAAAGATTCGGGTAAATAAAGCTCGTTTTGGGCCCGACAGTCGTCGGTCAGGAGGATCTGATTCAAATCGATTGCCTTTGGGTATTACGAAAATTGGCAGTAAGTTAGATCTGGGAGACCAAAAATTCACCCTTCGTACCTTGTTGGATTCAGATAATCATCTTCTGCGAGTGTTTGAAACCGAGAAAAATAAAGAATGTCTGAATCGTACCTGGATCGGCGTCGCCCGGAATTCATACTCCTCCTCGCAAGAAGTGTCGGACTGGTTATCGAGGGTGTGGGCTTTTAAATTTTCCGTGACGGTCAGACGACTTTCTCCTGTGTTATTCTGGATTGTCCTGACATCAGAGGAGGACAGGAAGAGATTTCGCTTCAATGGGTCTCATCTCGTTGATGGGCCATTAGCCAGAATTGACGGGTGGTCTGAATCGACTGGCCCCGTTCTGGTGGTGGATTGGGTTCGGCTTCATGGTGTGCCCTTGCATGCTTGGAGTAAGGAGGTTCTTTGGAAGCTGGGTTCGATGATGGGGATAGTGGAAGAAATAGATGCTCACTGCTTGAACTTGGATTTTGTAGAATTTGCACGGATCAAGATCAGACACCCTGTTCGTTCTGCCATTCCGGGGAACCTATGGTTGGAAGTGGAGGATCTCAATTTCGAACTATGGACTGAGGTGGAACCAAAGCCCTTCGTGCCTATGGTGGACTTGTTGTCTGGCTCTGTTCATCCGCCGTCTCTGCTAGGAGAACTACGATCGGAGGAGAACGTCGCAAACTCTTGGCGAGTTTTACAGAATCAGTCAGAGGACGTTTCCCGACCTTTTGAATTGTTGCCGGAAAAGGAAGCACTGCCGGAGAAGGAAATGGTACCCGACAAGGCAGCCACTGACTTCGCAGCAAATCTTGGGCCTCAAATCTTGCCCTTTCCTTCGCAACCTCCGCCGAAAGATCAGTCGAAGATTTCGCAATCCTTGCCATCGCAGATTTCGCAGCCCTTCACGGAACCTCCTTTGAAGTTTTCGCAGCCTCGCGTGGAAGCTGCATTGCCGAATTCGTCGCAGCCGTTGGGGACTTCATCTCTCGGGACATTTCCTAATCGAGGACCGTCTCTAGGGCTACTTCTTAAATCTTTTAAAGAGGTAGTCCTCGACCGAGGAAAAGCAGTTTCGGTACCCAGAATTAAAACTCGGGCCGGGCATCAGGGCCTGGTTTCTTTGGGCCAGCCTTCTAGTTCCGGGCTTAACTTAAGCCCAGTAAACATCACTCCTATTCAAATTCGGGCTGAGTCTGGATCCGAGTCCTTGGCCCAATAACGGGTAGATGTCTGGTCTGCTTCTTTGGCCCAATTTCGGGCAACTGACGGGTTTACTTCTTCGGCCCAAGCTTTTTCTGACACTTCAACAATAAGGGATATCGTCAATGGTGGACCCCTTGGGCCAACCGTAGTGGATAATTCAATTCTTCTTCAACAAGACCAAGGATCTCCCGAGCTTTCATCGGGGCCTCAAAACTGGGCAGATGATGTGGATTTCGAGGATAGATTTACTCTGGCTGTGCGGACAGATTCATTTGAAGAGGAGAAGCTGCTTTTAGTGGGGGCTTTACTTGGGATTTCTTCACCAACTCGGACTTTGCATTTGAAGCAAATTTTGACCGAATTTTGGGAGGCAGATCGGAGAGACAAAGAAGCAGAATTAAAACAGAAACGGACTTGGAAGAGGGAGAGAGAGTTAAGAAACCTCCAATCCTCTATTAACTATGATCGTACTTTGGTTGTGGCTAGCTCTGTGGGTGATTAGATGGTATCCCGATGAAGGTAATGTCCTGGAATGTTAGGGGATTGGGGGCGGTGGAGAAAAGGGTGCAGGTGAAGCGAATGGTCCGTCGACAAAATCCCGACATTTTATTTATGCAGGAAACAAAGTGTGTTGAGACAGAGGAGAGGATTGTTCAATCCGTTTGGGGTCGGGGGAGCTTGGGGTGGTTAGCTAAAGCTTCTGAAGGAGCCTCCGGTGGTCTTTGGACCATTTGGGATTCTAATAAATTGAAGTTGGTTGAAGCTGGGATCAATGAGTTTTCTATCTTCGTAGTTTTGGAAGAGTTGTCCTCTGGTAAGTCTTTCCTTTTCACAAATGTGTACGGGTCTAATCAAGATATGTTGCGTGATCAGTTTCTCGCGGAGATTGAGTCGGGGAGAGAGGGGTAATGCTCATTTACCTTGGTGTGTGGGAGGAGATTTTAACGTGGTGCGTCGAACGTCTGAAAGAAAAGGGTGCAACAGAATTTCAAGCCAAATGAATCGTTTCAGTCAGTGGATTGATGATTTGGAGTTGCTGGATCTACCATTGGGTGGAGCCTCTTTTACTTGGTCAGACATGCAAAGTAATCCAAATCTGGCTCGGCTGGATAGATTTCTGATTAATTCTAGCTGGCTGGACTGTTTCCAACTTTCTTCTCAACGTGCGGTCACGAATATAGTTTCTGATCATATGCCCATCATTTTGGATTCTTCTTTGGATTCTTGGGGCCCAACTCCTTTTAGATTTGAACTGTCCTGGCTTCAGGTGGAGGATTTCTCTGATTTGGTTGGCAATTGGTGGAGGGAGTCTTCTCCAAATGGTTGGAGAGGTTTTTGTTTGATGCAAAAGTTAAAATATCTTAGAGGAAAATTGAGGCGTTGGTCCTCGCTAAGGCATGCGGAAGAAACAGCTGAGGAGCAATCTTGGTTGGAGGAGTTGCAATTTCTTAATCAAAATGAAGAGATGGATTTACTTTCTTCTGAGCAGTTTTCTAGAAAGAGAGCTCTACAGGAAGAGGTTAAGTGGAAGCAGCGATCTCGGATCAAATGGTTAAAAGAAGGTGATAAGAATACAAGGTTTTTCCATCAAATGGCCAGTGCTAGGAAGAGGAAAAATTTTATTCGTTCTGTGTTGGTGGACGGGGAAAGAATAGAAGATCGATCTGAGATTTGTGAGGAGATAACTCAGTATTATAAGAGGCTATTTACATCTTCCAGAAGGAATTCTCCTAACCTTCCTCTATCTCTTTTAAAGAAATTTCGGTCGATCAACGATTATAAGAGGCTATTTACATCTTCCAGAAGGAATTCTCCTAACCTTCCTCTATCTCTTTTAAAGAAATTTCGGTCGATCAACGTTCTATGCTTGAGAGTCCTTTCGATGAGACTGAAGTGAAAGAGGCAGTCTGGCAGTTGGGTGAGGATAAAGCCCCAGGTCCTGATGGTTTTCCAATTTTATTCTTCAAGCATTTTTGGGAGTTAGTTAAGCAGGATATCTTGGCCTTTGTATCAGAATTTTTTGAGAGAGGGATCATTTCTAAGGATTTGGGGGCTGGTTTTATTACTCTGATACCCAAAAAATCCGGCGCTGCTGATTTGAATGATTTCCGGCCTATTACTTTGATTGGTAGCCCTTATAAAATTTTGGCCAAGATTCTTGCTAATCGTTTGAAGAAGGTGTTGCCTTCTACTATTTCCTCTGTGCAAAGTGCTTTTTTGGAAGGTCGTTAGATTCTTGATTCAGTGGTGGTTGCTCACGAATGTTTGGACTCAAAATCTGCGTCAGGTGAAGCAGGGGTGGTGTGTAAGCTAGATTTTCAAAAAGCTTATGACAATGTTGACTGGTCTTTTTTGGCGTATGTCATGAAGCGAATGGGCTTTGGTGATCGGTGGGTTGCTTGGATTATGTCTTGTCTATCTTTGACTCACTTATCGGTGTTGATAAATGGCAGTCCGAAAGGCTTTTTTAAAATGGAGAAAGGTGTCGGTCAGGGAGATCCTTTATCGCCGTATTTATTCGTTATGGTGGCGGAGGCTCTTCATCTAATGTTTGAAAAGGTCTTCTTACAGGGTTGGATTGAGGGTTTTCGCATCACAAATACGGATATCGAGATTTCACATTTACAATATGCAGATGATACTGTTCTTTTTCTTAAAGCAGATAGGAGGGTTCTAAAAGTGGCCCATGCTGTCCTTCAGTGGTTCCAGATTTGCTCGGGGTTGAAGATTAATTTCAATAAGAGTGAGCTTATGGGAGTCAACATCGAGCATAGGCAGTGTGTGGAGTTGGCTTCAGTTTTGGGTTGTAAAGTCGCATCTTTCCCGACCAAGTACTTGGGGGTTCCTTTATGCAAAGGAAAGCCTAAAAAGATTAGTTGGGATGTGATCATTGATAAGATGGAAAGGAGGTTAGCGGCTTGGAAAGGGAAATACTTATCTATTGGTGGAAGGGTCACTCTAATCAGGGCGGTGTTATCAAGCCTCCCCGTTTATTGTATGAGCATCTTCAAATGCCCAATGACAGTGGTCGATAAGCTAGAAAGGATTCAGCGACAGTTTTTGTGGAATGATGATAGAGAAAAACGGAAGTTTCATTTGGTTAGCTGGTCTCAGGTTTGTAAACCTTTAATTGAAGGTGGTCTAGGGATTCGTCCTCTTCGTCAGTTCAATGAAGCTTTGTTAGGGAAATGGCTTTGGCGTTTGGGTGACTCCTCTGATGGTCTTTGGAAGGTTCTAGTGCGTCGGAAATATAGATTGCTTGATTCTGGTTGGAGAGTCACTAATATCAATGGGGGTGCATCTGGCTTCTGGAAAGGAGTTCGCTCCGTGTCCACGGCCTTTGATCGTTTCATCCGGTATCGAGTTTATACAGGGGAGAATATTCTCTTCTGGTCGGACAGATGGTTAGGAGAGACGACGTTGGCTCAATCTTACCCGGTACTATTCTCTCTTGCTTCAAATAGAGCTGCCCCGGTTAAAGAGTGCTATGAGATCATTCATAACAAGGTAGTCTGGGGCCCTCGGTTCCGTCGGGAGCTCGAGGATTGGATGTTTGAAGATTGGATGTCCTTAATGTCTCTTTTAGGGAATGTTTTTGTGAAGGGATATGGATCATACAGTCGTATTTGGGAGGTTGATGCTCATGGTTTATTTTTAGTTAAATCTTTTTGTAAGCATCTGGTGATGAGAAACGAGATTCCTTTAGTTCATCCAAAAATTTGGGAGGGGCCTTCTCCTTTCAAGGTCAAGATTTTTGAATGGCTTGTTGGTTTAAAGAAAATCTTAACGATTGATAATTTGCGTAAGTGAAAGATGCTTATAGTGAATGCTTGCCCAATGTGTTTATTGGATGCGGAATCGGTCAATCATCTTTTGCTTCATTGTCAGTTTACTTATTAGATTTGGATGCATTTTTTTAATCTGTTAGGTATCAGTTTTTGCATTTCGCTTTCGTGGGTCGATCTTTTCAATGAAGAGTTGTTGGTGTCAGGTAGCTCTTTTCGTCGCAGGCTGTGGAAGGTGACTAAGTTGAGCATTGTATGGTCGATATAGTTGGCTCGTAACAATAGAGTGTTTCATGGTAAGGTCTGCTCGAGTGTTTCACTGATGGATTTAATTAAGTTTCGAGCAGCTTCGTGGTTGATCGGGCCATTTCAGTTTCAGGATGTTTCTATTTCATCTATATGCAGAGATTGGGCCTCTGTTGACTCCTATACTCATCATTTGGGGGCTTTGCATCGGGTTTGTTGGTCTCCTCCTTCAAACGGTCTTCTTAAACTAAATTTTGATGGTAGTTGTATGCGACATCTTGATTTGGGCGGGTATGGTGGGATTATTCGCACTGACTCTGGAGCTTTCGTGGTTTCTTATGTTGGGCCCATCCCTCATGGGTCAGTTATTGAGGCAGAATTAATGACTTTGTGGCGTGGGCTTCTGGAGTTAGAGCATAAAGGAGTTCATGGATGCTTGGTCGAAGGTGATTCTCAAGTTATTGTGAGTTGGGCTTTGGGTTCTATTTGTCCGTGGAGATTTTTGGATAAAATTGAAAGGATTCGGAGTATTATTGATTTTTTCCATCTTAAAATCACATGGGTTCCTCGCTCGGCTAACTCGGCTGCCAATGAGTTGGCCCGTCAGGGGTTGTCTTTAGATTCGGAAGTGGTTACTCACTTCTTGTAACTGTGTTCTGTGGGGGCTGTTTTGGCCTCCTTTTTTTTCTTGTATTCTTTCCTTTTTTAATGAAGTTATCTTTAAAAAAAAATTTCTTTTTTATTTTTCAATTAAAATATTTTTTTGAAAAGTAAATTCTTATAATAATATTATCAAACATGCAGCACATGTGTACTTGAATGGATCTTGTAATCACACAGAGAAAGAGAGAGAGAGAGAGAGAGAGAGGAGAGAGAGAGAAGGAGAGAAAGGGGGGGGGGGGGGGGGGGGTGTGGAGGGAGAGGGAGGTGGCATCAGGAAGGGGGAAGGAAAGTGGGTAGTGTGTGCACCGGAGGAAGGTTATATTGTCAGGGAACTTCGATGTAGTTTTCATGGCGTTCATTGAGAATCTGCCAGATGAAGGAGGAAGGAAAGTGGGTAGTGTGTGTGTCGGAAGAAGGTTATATTGTCAGGGAACTCTGATGTAGTTTTCACGGTGTTCATTGAGAATCTGCCAGAGGTGGCTATACCAAGGTTGCTGAGGGTGGCTTTAAAGTGTCTGATGTCTTCATTCCTAAAAAGAAAGACGTGAAGGGAAGAAGTGTTTTAGCTTTGTGAAAATGTTGGAAGAGATGAATGCCGTGAAAGCCATTAAAGCTCTGGATGGTTCCTGGCTTGGCAACAATAGATTACCGGTGTGCAGAGCCAGGAATGAGAGCCAGGAGGCAATGGCGGTAATGTAGGAGAAGCGATAAAAAATGAAACAGATTTACCTGGTTAAAGCTGCTGGGTTTTTTGAAAGCTATTCTATGCTGAGGTAATGATGGGCTTCAAACTGGGAACTTAGCTTCAGCATAAATAGATTGAGGGATCTCTGTTTGCACTGCAGAAAACCTGGGCTGATTAGATGCATCGTTCGTGGGAGCGTTTCATCTGCCTTCGGCCATTGATAAGGTTAGAAATCTATTCCTATCTCAAGGAACATAAGAGGTGACAGTCAGAAAGCTCAGTGGGGATTTTGTTATGGTTACTGTCCTGTCAAAGGAAATTGCAGGTTGGAATTGGTGTCCATTTATGTTAAAGGGAGGGCCTTATGGTGACTTATCTCTGCAATTGTCATTTGGTTTGTTCGGAAGGAACACAATGCATGAATCTTTGATGGAATTGAAAGATTGGTTTAGATGATGTTGAATGAGGTAGGGTGCACTTGATTAGCAGGGTTTAGAATAGGAAAGAGTTTTGAGGATCTCACCTTTGGATATGGAAAGGGAATGGAGAGTGCTTTTGGATGGTTCTAGGGGAAAGGAGAAGACTTCAACACTATGGAAGAAGCCAGTCGAAAGGGTGCTGAAATTTAACGTGGATGGAGTAGCTAGGGGTAGGCCTAGTTCTTTCGGGATTGTTGGCATCCTTTATGATTCCAAGGTTGGGTCCTCTCCATTTTCTAGGCTCAGTGGATAGTAAGGATTTGGATGATCAGGAGATTTTGGCTGTCAAGGAGGCATTATGGATCTTCAACAGTCATTTACAAGGCAAGGTTATCTTAAAAGGTGACTCCAAGACCACTAGGTGGCCCAGAATTTAAAAAAAAAAAAAAATAGAAAAAAAGACAGAGAAGATGATTCCTGTTGTTCTGGAGATTCAAGGCCTAAAAGAGGGGCTTGTATGTTCCGTTTGATCATGTTAAATAGATTTGCAAATAAGCTGGCAAACTATTTGGGGAAAAATGGTGTCTCAAGAATGAGCTGCTTTTAGAATTCTTCTTTAGATTGAGCTCTGTTGTAGTTGTCTGCTGTTGTTTATTTCATTTTAGGGGGTTGATTCCATCTTGGAGACTCACCATTTCCTATTTGCTTGATTTTGGGGTGTTGATTCCATCTTGGAGCCATCTACTCTTCTGTCTAAGTTGACTTTTTTAGTTCTACATTTACATTTTAGCCTATGAAAATCATGATTTTAATCACTTCACATGCCATCATGTCCTTTACCCTATAGATTGGAGTCTTTAGAGGCATTGCCATTGTCCTAGTCTTGCTCTGATGTATTCTTCTTGTCAACTGAAAAAGGTACCCTGTACTTATTTCACTTTGTGTATGTATTTACATATGTATTCATGTCATGCTTATGAAGAATATGCTGGTTCACTCGTTATTCCAGGTCTTTCGTTGTGTTTCTGCTACCTGTGGTCATTTTTATCACCCGGAGTGTGTCGCAAAACTACTACATCCAGGAAATGATGCAGAAGCTGAAGAGCATATAAAAAAAATTGCTGCTGGGGAGTCATTTACTTGTCCTGTCCATAAATGTCAGTTATGCAAAAAAGGAGAAAATAAAGAGGTCGAGGAACTGCAATTTGCAATTTGTCGGCGTTGTCCCAAGGCATATCACCGGAAGTGCCTACCAAGGTATTTTATAATTCTTCCAGTCTAATTCTTAACCACCATCATCTTCCCCCCACCACCCCACCACCCCACCCCTCCTCCTCCTCTGCTGCGGCCTTCATGGTGGCATCTGCTGATGTGGACCTTGGATGCAGCGAACATGGCATTTTGTAGACAACAAGGCCTTGATGGTCCCCCCAAGCTCCCCACATACCCAAGACCTAAAAGTACATAAAAATAAATAAAGAAAAATGAGTCAGGCGTGGGAATTTGCAAAACCAAAGCTTTGATCAGAAATTCTTGGACACATTTTATATTTTTTTAATCTTTTGTTATGTAAACTATAATTCATCTAAAATAAGTAATAACTGTACCAGAGTATGCTAAATTGCATCAAAAAAAGGAGAAACGCTTAAATCATATCATTTGAAATCAGAACTGATAACAGCCAATTTGGCCTACTCATTCACATCTTCATTAGTTGAGCAACAAATTTTGTTGAAGGAAGTGGAAGTGAATTCTTTTTTATTGCCAGTCTGTGCTGCTTCTGGAATTAGCTTCCGAGGTCACCACCTGTCCAGTCAAGTGGATGAAATTCTAAGATCCTCAAGTTTTTATCAAGTAGTGCCAACAGCTATACCTTGCTTGAATCTATGACCATCCATTTGTGAAAAGGAAGTTTGCTCTCTCTGTCCAGTTTTTAAGAATACCTCCAAAATCTGCTGCAATGATTCCCTTCCACTGATCCATCTGCATTTAATTTAAGAGCACCTTTTTTGGGAGAGGAGAGAAAAGAGAGACGAACTATTTGCCTGGGTTCCTAATGTTTTATTTGGTTTAATCAGGAAAATTGCTTTTGATGATATAGAGGAAGAAGATATTATACAAAGGGCTTGGGATGATCTCATTCCTAATCGCATTTTGATCTATTGCCTGTAAGCTCTACTTTCTTTGATTTCCTTATGTATCATATCAATCTTGCATCCCCTGCTGTTTTTATCCTTTATCCTTCTTTCTTCTAGTAAGTATAATCCCCTTGTTTCCTTTACAAAAAATAGTTCTATTTCTTTTGGAACTTGCTCTCTTTGTGACATTTCATATATTACGTGAGCAATTTATTTTGGTCAGAAAGCATACAATTGATGAAGATCTTGGGACACCACCAAGAAATCATATAGTCTTCCCAAACATTAAGGAAAAGAAAAAGGTGCGGCCCTCAATTGTGCAATCAAGCAAGTCAAAGGTTGTAGTTAAGCAGAAACATGTACTTTCCAAAGACTCTTCTGAGGAGAAGGGTGCTTCCATAAAACTGAGAAAGATATGTGATAAGAATGATGCAGATGACCAAAATGGTACAACATTAAGTAAGAAATCATCTACCCAGTTAAGTGAGGTATCAAATAAATATAAAGCAACTGATGCCTCTAAAAAGCCTTTGAGCCGCAGCGTCTCAACAAAATCGAACAGATCATCTACTCTGGAGGATAAAAAAGCATCTGCGAAAGAGAAGCCCAAGTCAGTGCTAAATAAGGGTCTGGATTCAGTTAAGTCTATGCCGAAGGACCTGCCCAGCAATAGACAAGAAAGGACTGTTTCACCTACCTCAGTTACACAGAAGTCAAGTACTTCACTGCCTATTGTTGACAGTGAAGCAGAGCAGAAGTAAGGCAATTTCCTGAATTTATCGATATTCTTGTCTTACAATTTAACATGATGCTTTCTTTGGTATCAAATTATGGATGTCTCTTACAGGAAGACATATGCCTCATTCCACGTTAGATGAGCTGGTTGTGCAGTGTTTCAGGTTATGACCTTACTTTCAATCAGCGATGCCAAACTTCGGCATTTGAGATTCATATACATTGAATCTCGGGTCAATAGATAGTAGCTTGATAGGAAGATCTGTCGAATATGTGTGAAAGAGACTATAATTTTCATTTCCAGTCTTCTAACCTGGAAGACAGGGTTCTTTTGTTGACATGTAGTCAAGACATGGATCCCTCTTACATGGGCTCATTTATTATTATTCTGTGTCAAGACAGTTTATGTTCTAATGCATTGGGGCCATATGATTTTTCCTTTTAAAATTGGTGATGCGTCTTGTGGTTTTTTGTTATACTTGTATAACAACTTCTGTCGCAGTATTTTATCTATTTAGTCTTATACTACTTGTAATCTTTCTGTTGTTATCAATCTAAGGAGAAAAAGGATGCTTTGATTGCCTTGTATTCTGAATCTTGTCAATCCAGGATATTGGCTTTGGTAAAGAGGTCCTCTGCATCTTCATTGACATTGGAAGATATCACAAAAAAGCATAAACTTCCATCTACTCACGTATACTGTTCAAGACATGTGGACAAGTCAATTACACAAGGAAAAGTGGAGGGATATGTTGAGGTATGCCAATCATCGAGTTAAAAATCCTTCCTAGTTGAAGAAAGAATAGAATATTTAGCAATCAATTCCCTAGTCTGATTTATCTTTTAAAGAACTGATTATTTGAACAAGAATAATGATTGATTACCACTCTACATGTCAATTCAACAACAATAAAATTTATCATTAAGGAAAATATGTCGACTTTGGAAATCATGAAGGATCAAGTTTCTCTATCCTCGATAAAAGGAAAAGTTCATTTTACTCCATTACCTTGTTTGGTCATTGGTTTCAAATTGGTTTATATATAGCGTTCAGCTCTATAACCATAAAGTGTTTGTGAGAGCTCTTTGTGGAGCCCTTCTATGTTCATGAGTATGGTCCCTTGGACTGATCTATTCTTTGATATGGTGATCATAAGAATGGATTAGTTGATATTAAATACTCCCTCTGTCCCAAATTAGTTGTCCTATATGGATTTTGGAATTGTCCCAAAATAGTTGTCTCATTTAGATTAGAGTAACATAAAGTGTGTTGAAAATAGATGAGATCACATGGAGTGGTAGCCTTATATAGAGAGTTCCTTAAAAAGTAAATTTTTTCAAATGAGACGACTAAAATGCGACGGAGGGAGTATAATTTTAAAAGCTCCAAAAATCAACGATAGATAAGGGTACAATGATCATACTTCAATCCAATTGTAGGTGTAACTGAAATAATGCGATCCCAAGTTGGGTCTAGATCCAATTTAGGGGTGGGTGAGAGAATTGCTCAACTAAATCCTGGTACACTTGTTGAACTTGTTGGTGAGAGAAATGGGGAGAGGCTTGCCAAAATAATTATGTTCATGTAGAACTCATTAGTAATTTTTGTGGTAGGAGTTTTTGATTTATCATCAGATCCATTGACATTAGATGAGGCCATGGAGATTAATAATCGAGACAAAAGAAAAGGGACAAGAAATTCAAGGAAATAGAAAACAACTATTCGCCGCACAAATTTAAAAAATAAAATATAACAGATCTGAAACATGTTAAAGGACATACAGAAAATGTAGTCATATCTGGAAAAAGAAAAGAGATTCAAATATGCAATATATCAATAGTAAGGTGGATTAGAAAGTTGAAAATAAGTGTATTAAGAAACAAAAAAACTAAACATAGGTGTCCCAAACATTAAGGCAAAAGGGGAGAAGAAAGGCTGACTGATACAAGTATTTTGAACCATGCCGACATGCTCAATATGTCAAATAAAAGCTAAGGTGCCCTTGCTGGAACATTTTCAGACTTGTACGAGAATGCTCTAGGAACTTCAAGGCCAGAAATCACATCTCTTTCCTCTTTGTGACAATGCTATCTATTAATTATATATTATACACATCTGCAGGCTGCTAGAACAGCTTTACAGAAATTAGAAGAGGGGTGCAGCATTGAGGATGCCCAAGCTGTTTGTGAGCCTGAGATTCTCAACCAGATAATTAAGTGGAAGGTTTTTATCTGCTTTAAACTTTTTTCTTTGGTGTTTTTCTTTTATTCTCATTATTATGCATAGCTTGATCCCTTTCATGAATGTTGCATGCATCCCTACTGGTCATTCCTCTTCTCTGTCATATGATGTTGTGCTCTTTATTAAGTGCATGGTCCTTACTTTCTTGTGGATTATTATCAAACTGTATTTCTCAAGAAATGCCTATTTCAAAAAATAAAAGTAATTAAGGGAATCTCCTTTATGTAAGAGTGTTCTTTAGTTTCTGTGTGGATTGTCATCTGACAATGTGTCTTTTGAATTTGATATATGCTCTTCTAGCTTCTGTATTGTACACTAAGATATATAGTTTCTATTACACACTAAGATATATTATTGTTATGTAGATTTTGGCAGAATGAGATTATTCCCCTAATGAGTAATTCTGGAAACAAGTACTTGTTGATTAAATTTAGATTCATATTTCTTCCATAGAATAAGCTAATTACATTTTTTATTTGAGCAGTCACAAAATGATATATTATTAAAAGTATAGAAGTACAAAATAACGTATAAGCGGCTTCTACCCAAACAAATTGACAGAATACAAAAAAGGGGAAAAAAAAAACCCAAGATAACCCCGTAACCATACAAAGGAAACCCAGTAAAACAACGTAGCAAACCACCACTATCTCCTGATTACTGTCCTCTCCAAGTTTAGTGAGGAAATCTGCTACTCCATTTGTTGACCGTTCTACATGCACAAACGAGAAATCCAGAGTGAAGCACAATCGCTGAATTTGCCTAATCACATGTAGCAGTTTCCAGTGTTTTCCTATTTCCACCTGCCCGCTTAATTACATTTGATGAATCCTCCTATAAGATAAGTTTCCCTTTTCCATATCTAGCCCACAAGACCAAAGTTCTCCTAATCTCCTTAAGTTCCGCCTCATTCGGATCCCTTACTCCCACCGACTCATAAAAAAATAAAGATGTAATCTCATCATCATTTCTCAATACCCCTCATATCCCTGCCAATCCTGGTTTGCCTCTCGCCACACGGTCCACATTGAATTTAGAGTAACCTGAGGAGGTGACCATACTAGCTCAGACTCTCATCTTATTGTGCCTACCTAGGTAACCCTCCCAAGATCGGTAAAAACCTAAGAAAGAGAACTCTCTAAAGTTATTGCTAACCGCAACATGCACACAATAGCGATCTCAAAATCTTCCTGAGCCTCACACAATTTGCTTTCAGAGATTCTCAAATTCTTGTCTTTCCATAAAGACCAAAATATGGCAGTAGGAATAGTATACCCAAGCCAATTTCCATCTATCCCCATGCCTTTTTACTTGCCAACTCTCAAGGGTAACACAAGAATTACCAAAAACCCATGATAAGCCCATCGACTCAGCAAACTTGACCATAAAAACATAGCCATTCGACACCTACCAAATAGATGATCAATATTCTCGTCAAACTGACCACATAAGACACAAGAACAATCAGTATTCCAACTCAATAAACTCATACGATTCAGTTTATCCCTGGTGAAGACCTTACCCTTTAAAACAAGGTTGTCGAAATCGCACGATTCGCGAGTCGAATCGAATCGAGGGGTCTTACGACTCATGTCATATCCATTATCGAAATCCCTAAAAACTGTACGTTTTTTCATTAACTCGCGAATCGAATGATTCGAATCAGTAGAATCTTAGTCTCGTACGAGACGTACGGGAGAAAGAAAGGAAGAGGAAAAGAGACTTACCTCCACTTTCCCTAGCCACTTCCGCTGTCGCCTTTCTTCATTTGCCGCTATCACCGTCTTCCGTTATTCGCAGGAGCAAACCCTATTTCTATCGAATGCAACTTGCCCTTTTTATTTTCGTGCAAGTCCCTCATTTCGTGCAACAGTCCTCGTGTGAGGACTGTTTGCATGAGACATGAACATGGCCACTTTTTCTTATATGTTTTTATATATTTAATTTTTTACTATTGTTTTCTAAATTAAAAGAATATCTCTTCTATTTTTTCTTTTTAATATTTTGTATAATTATATTTATTTAAAAAAATAAATAGTTCTAATTTTTTTAAAATTATTTGATGGATGTTATTAAAGGTTATTTAAAATTTTAAATACTATTGATTTGTTATCTAGTACACTAATTAGATTTTAATTAAAAAAATTATTTGAAATAATACACTAACTATTTTAACATAATTATTATTTAAAAAGTACACAAACTATTGTAACATAATTATTATTTAAAATAGTACACAAACTATTGTAACATAATTATTATTTAAAATAGTACACATCTCAATTAAAAAATTATTATTTAAAATAATACACATCTCAATTAAACAGTTATTATTTAAAATAATACACTAACTATTTTAAATAGTACACATTTCAATTAAAAAATTATCATTTAAATTTGTACACTAACTATTTTAACATTATTATTATTTAAAATAGTACAATCTCAATTAAACAGTTATTATTTAAACTACACTAACTATTTTAACATAATTATTATTTAAAATAGTACAATCTCAATTAAACAATTATTATTTAAAATAGTACAATCTCAATTAAACAATTATTATTTAAAATACACTAACTATTTTAACATAATTATTATTTAAAATAGTACAATCTCAATTAAACAATTATTATTTAAAATACACTAACTATTTTAATATAATTATTATTTAAAATAATATACATCTCAATTAAACAATTATTATTTAAAACAATACACTAACTATTTTAACATAATTATTGTTTAAAATAGTATACATCTCAATTAGATAGTTATTATTTAAAATAGTACACATCTCAATTAGACAGTTATGAATATTACGATTCTACGATTTACGATTTACGATTCACGATTCACGGTTCACACCCCTAGACCGATTCACGATACAATTCGTTTTTGACAACCTTGCTTTAAAATGCACATACAAAAGCTTGCATTCTTGGAGGGGCTATGCCAATAAGCTAATTACTTATGTTAATGCTGAATTCTTTGTTGCCCGGTATTGGGCTTATTGGTTTTAGAAAATAAATTATGAGAAAATAGATATTCAAGAGGATCAATGCCTTCAACTCAGAGAGAAGTAATTAATTTTGTCTCTGTTTTAACTTTATGTTTTTCAGAAGCTGAAAATCGGCAATAATTTAGGCACTGAAAATTTTTTCTAAGTTCATTTTTGAGTCAATCTCATCATAGAATGTATTCCTCTAGCTAAATATTGTGCACATCCACAAAAGTTCAAGTCCGATGGAGATTCTTATTTCACTCATTGGGAACTGTGAGGCTTTTGTACTCTTTGAGATTACTTTTTTTTTCTTTGCATGTTCAAGAAATTACTAATTCTTTTTGTAGTTCTTTTGTCTGAATGCTGCACTAGGAAGTTACTGTATATAGATGAATCTCTTTCATAACAAGATGGAAGAGTCATGAGGATTTTTCCATTTATTTTATTTAGGAGAATATGCCCAGCATACTTTATGTAGTGTTGCTCTCTCAGGCTTCGTTGTATCTTTTCTGTCAGCTCTCTTATAATGTATGATTTTATTGTATCTTTTTCTTGTTATGGCATCATCCTTTGGTAGAATATTACCGATAAGAAGGCAAGATTAGATGGTGGCATTTCAAATCCCATGGTGAAAAAGTACATTCCCCTTACTAGCTTTTAAGTGTTATCTTAGTTGATCCTACTAACCCTGGCTATTGTTAATAAAGTTCCATCCGTCTACATCTGCGCCACTTGGTGACCTCTATTTTTGGTACCCACTGCTCAAACCACTTGGTGATCATGTGACTATGTTGTCTCAAATGAAGTCGTTAATATGCCTTATGGCCACCAATACATCCTTTTCTCACAAATGCCCCTCTGAGATCCTATTGTGTTCTCCGAAGCTCAATTTTACTTGTCGCCCTGGCAACCTAGAGACATGCTATGATGCTCGGTAACGGACATGGAAACGAGTACTGGAGACATGACCATGCATGGGACACAACATATTTTGAATATATATAATTTTATATGTGGCCATCTTAATTAATTTTAAGCCATCTTTTATATATTGTATATATAGAACTATATACAGTAATGCCTCTATAATGTATTACTCTATAAAGTTATAATCTATCTAAAATAATATCGGTAGCGGGTCCCGACCTCGTGCCCATGTAAAATGTAATAAATCTCTCTAACTCAGTACTCAATACATTTAGAATAAAATATGTAATGTCCCAACCATTTTGTAAAGTAATATTCTATTCATTCAGAATATAAAATTAGTGCAAAAGTGACTAAGGACCTTACAAATACTCTGAAAAATGACCATAGGATGGTTTGTTTCTAGATCTAGCCGAAGTGGTAGGTTTTCTCACTGGTCAAGTTGCGATGAGTGGCAGTTTGGCTTTCAGGCAGCAATGGCCGATGGGGCAAAAAGAGAAGGAAGATAAAACAATTTCAACCGAAAGGGCTTTTTACGATGGGTGAGAGTTTAAGGAGTTCTTTTAGAAAGGAATACTAACGTCAATTTGCTTGACTATCTAATTAAACCACCTCTCTAATGTAATATATATACCATGGTCCCAACCATATTACATTATAGAGGTTTTGCTGTATATTGTTGTAGAATATGTATTTTATTCATTTATATGCTCCTTTCCATAAATAAATAAAATAGATATTCTACAACATATATAACTTATATTTGTATGTATATATGTATATATCTATCTATCTATATACACATGCACACACATACACAAGTTAATTTAAGTTATATTTTAGACGCAACACAACATTTTTTCTAAATTTAAGAAAATATAGGACATGAGGACACAATACTATACATATGAGAGTTATCCAACATCCTTGTCTATTTTTATGTATATATGATTTTCTATCAATTTATATATGGATAAAATCAAAAAGGGAAAAGTAGTAAATTACATATATAACATTTAGGAACAAAGTTATCAATCCATATTGGATATTTGAACTCTGAAGAGTGACATTTAGGAGCAAACCTTTCATTATAATAAGAGGATCTGGAACTACATGACTTCCAAACCCTAAAACCCCTTTCATTTGCAAGTGACCCCTACGAGAGGGAGGTAGAGGAAGTTGCCTTTGTTTCCACTCTCGCACTGATGAAGGGTAGTATCGAGTTTAATGCCAACCTATGCCTTCAACGTAGAAATAAGTAGAAATCCGCAAAATCCAGCTTCAATTCGATATGAAATCGAGAAAACCCAAACTAAAGAGTTCCAAGTCTAAGAAAATCTTCAGATTGACTTTGACAAAACAACACCACTCGATCACTCACCCTTGTTGTACAGGAAAACGGAGCTTCAAATGTATGGACCAAAACCCCAAAATTCTCATCGTAATAATGGAATAAGGTCAAGAACTTCGTTATACAAAATTTATCACCATGTAAATTTCACACAAGAAAATAAGAATTCTAGAAATCTAGAATTGAATTACTGATTTAATTCTAAGAACTATACGCAAAAAATCACCCAAGGGATGGACAAATAATTGAATTAGAACTTAAACTAGAACTAGAATTTAAACTAGAAGCAACTAGAAAACTAAAGAAAAATACTCGCCAGAAAGGAGAGAACTCAACCTTGCACAAAGTCCAAATAATTGAATTGAACTTGGAATGCTCTATGTACATGCCCAAGGCCTCTATTTATAATATTTTTTTACAAAATAATTACAATCAATGACATGTGTCACCTACTTGAATTCAAATACATCTCATCCATTGATTACAAAGAACAAAAATAGTTGCCGCCTACTTAGCAAAATTAGCCTACTTGCTTTTAGGGATTCTCCACCTTCTTGGATCACAACTATCTACTTTGACTTTGGGACCACTTCAAGCAAGGAACTCAAGCACGGAAATTCGTGTGGCATGGAAACACTTGATTTGGACAATTGGACCCATATACTATGAACATGAGCTGATTTGCCATCAATTTGAGTGGCTTTTGAGTGTGTAACTATGGGTTCTTTCCACCATCATCTTGGTCACAACATTGGAGAGCCAATTGGTCATTTTCTTCACTTGAGTATTCATTAATATCTCCAAATTTGTGTCGATGATAAGTCTCGCATGTTTGGAGAACCATATCTTCATCTTCAATCTTCCAATTTTCTTCATTGATTTCAATTATGCCATTGATTCCCTCATCTCTCTCTCTCTCTCTCCCTCTCTGAGTTTTTTTTATAAGAAAAAACAGAGCCAACCGTTGCTGTGGCCATCCCGTTCCTGTGCACGTCCCGTTCCAGTGTCATCTATGGACGTGTATGTGGGGCCAATAGATGTGTCTATACCATTATTGTTAAAATCTTACAATGCACGATTCGTATCTTACGATTCATACGATATGATAAGAGGAACGTTTTGTATCTATTAACAAATTACAATTCGTATAAATAATAGAACTATGGGGTTATTAGGAGTGTGAAAGCATGAAACATTTTGTTTTAATGGTTTTTAAGGCTTGAGTTGATGGACATTTAAAACCTTTCAATTGTTTGAGGGATTTTTGGTTTATTATTGACTTTTCACAATATAGTTAGATTATATACTGGTCTTATACTTTTGGGAGTAGGAGAATTGAAATTTGAGCTCCAATGAACTAATTATATAATATGCACTTACTATTAAAAGAAAGAAAGAGAATTGCTCATATTTTACGTTATTTCATATATTAAATATTTTTAGAGAAAAAGCTTATGAATCTTACGATTCCACGATTTACGATACACGATTTGCGGTTCAAGATGTATAACGATTGTCTGATTCGATTGTATGTGTGATTGTAACCTAATGCACATATTATTGGGAACAACCATTAGGTTGTCAAAATGTGTTGATGGCATTGTAGCACATAATGGTGATCTCCATGAGGTGTTTGTTTTAAAAATAAGCATGTGGCAGTTATACAGATGGTGTTGTTTCCCTGAATATGGTATAGCTGGTTGCTAGGGAGCAAAGATTTACTCCAAGTATAGTTTCTCATTGATTGACTCATTGTGGATGGTTCCAAGAACAATGGCCAACTAGTCCTAAACTCCCAACTTTCTTCAGTTTGTCCATGGCATTAAGTGCTGATGTCTCCTTTGCTTTAGTGATTCCATTTACTTTACATCCTGTCTTCGCATCTCTTCTTACGTCTCCCCTTTGTCATGAGGAATGAACAGACAGAGTGGCCAAGGGTTGACAGTATTTATTATGCATAAATTATTCCTATTTTGGCAGACTTTCTCAAATATAAGGTTATCAAATCCTGCCAATGGTGTAAGAATAGCATTGGATGTGGTAATAAATTTCCTAGTTTGAGTGGGAGGCAGATATTTATTTGCTTTGAGGGACAACTTAACATCGTCAATCATGGATGATGTATGACCCTCAATTACATATATATAACCCTCAATTAGTTTATACTATTGGTCCTTGTGATTAGGCATAATATAGATGGAAATCAAAAATTAAAAAAGATTAGGCATAATATAGTAGGAAGTAAAAAATAAAAAGTAACTGTCATAACAAATAGAGAATTGGATCTATTTGTCATAATACTTAAGCATGAGGGTGGTATACTGCATGTGTACCATGAAACAACAATACTCGGGAGCAAGGAGGAGAGGAACATAACATATGACTTGGAGGTGACGGATCAGAAGTGTATGCTTAGATTGCAAAGTGACAAATGGTTTGGAAAGATCTCAAATGGATCTATTGGAAAGTGGCTATGTTGATGATGAATCTACTAGCTAATATTGAAGATGAGCTCAACGAAATAGGAGCTAACTCCGGAAAGATACCTCTACCTCTAATCATGTAGCAGAAAAAACAACCTAAGAACTTTTGGTGAATAGGTTTTCTTTTTATTTTGTTTAACTTCATTCACTATGACATTTGCATTATTAATATAGCATGTCTTACACTACTGATTTTCTTTTTATACAATTGCAGAACAAGCTTAAAGTTTACCTATCCCCTTTTCTCCATGGCATGAGATATACATCGTTTGGCCGACATTTTACTAAAGTGGAGAAGCTTAACGAGGTATGGGAGCATATTACTTCACCATTAAAAGCATGGTTACAAATTAGAATGACGTTTTTGAAGCATGTTACTACAAATTGTTTATATTTTAATAACGTATGGTTGTGTTTATTTAGTTGATAGTTTTTTTTTTTGGTTTCTTTTTAACACCTTTTATACAGGAACATTGTCTTCTCGAACAGAAGATCCTAGTATAGATATGCTTTGTGGAACTGTACACGAATGAACCCAACCTTTTTTTTTTTGGTTTCTTTGAAAACGATGACTTTCCCTAAGATTTGGAAATTTTGGTCGCTGTTGTTCCTGAGGCTACCAGCTTTTACATGATTTGTTTCCTTGTGTTATCATGCCATTCGTGTTGTTCTATCTTCTTCTTGTTATAGCTACTTTTTGCGATCTTATTTATTTGAAGGTACATCTTTGAATATTTTTTCATTATACCAATGCTAATGAAAAGAATTTAATTCACAGATTGTTGAGAAGCTTCATTGGTATGTGCAAAGTGGCGACATGGTAAGATCTGTTGGTCTTTGCTTCCTTTCTCTTTATCATGCTTCAATTTGTATCTTCTATGGGGAACATTTTGTAAGTTGTTTGTTTGTTTCCTCCTCATTCATCGGGATGTAGTTTGTTGGAGCATAAAATCATCTTCTAGAAAAGGTCCCCTTGAAGATTTAGATCTCACTGGCAGGGAATAGCAACTCCGGCGTGAACACTACTTCTCCCTACCCAATGAAACCCAAAATAAGGGGAAAAACCCACTTTGAACCTTGCTGCATACCATAGTGAGAAGAAAGAAAGAGAAATGGAGAAAAAGAAATACATCATAGGAGGGATGACTGTTTGTAACTTTGTATTTCCTTGAGAATTACGAGTAGAATGGTCATACATTTATGGGCATGATTTACAAAATGAAAGAAAAGAATACAAAATGAGAAAGTCAACCCTTATGTTGATCTTAACACATGTATAAAATACAATGTAAATTGCCTAGAATGTCTAATAGGTTCTATTTTATGGTTTGTGATGAAATGGGACAGTAATAGGTTTGGGGTTCTGAACTGTTGGCAAAGAATGTAGTAAGATTTTTATTATTATTATTTTGGGGGGTTGGGGTGGTGGTGATGGGGGGTTGGGGTTGGAGTTGTAAATAGGAGACCAAGGGCTTGGTGTTGGGAAAGCAGATAAAAGAGGAGTGGTCGAAAAATTTGAGAAAATGACATGGAAGCCCTTTATATCATGATGGTTATGTAATATATGTCATTTGATGTGACCATAGTTGACAATTTTTTGTTCTATACGAGCATAATACAAGTATTGAACCTTGCTGACAATTTGTTGACAATTTGTTGTTCAATACTTGTATTATGCTCGTATAGAACCTACTTTTAAAAATGTCATCTTCTTGTACTTTTCTAAAGATGCTTCAAATAGACGATCTAGGATTCAGTGTTGCAAATGCATTTTTAAGTATGGACACATGGCTTATCATTGTATATATTCATTTTTTTCCCTCATGGTAATTAAGGGAGTTCTAAATATTAATATTTAGAAAAGATAGGGAAATGAAAAAAGTGTAAATATTTGTTTGTGCCATCTTTGTTTTATGAAAAAACTGACATACAAATAGTATGAATAGAGCTTTCTTTTTGAAAAATAAGTTTTTGAAAGTTAATTTACTTCTAAGACTTTTGGTAACTATAAATTTTGTTTAGCACATATATTAAAGTCTGTTTCTATTGAAATATTTTAGAAAAATATAAAAATATATAAACATGTAAAACTTATGTATAATGCATAAGTTATGCATATCATTTTAATAGGACATATCATTCTAATACATATTTGTTCTCAACTTGGCATTTTTATTTTCTATGGCGGAATCTTTGATCATATATGTTAGCCGAATCATATTCAAACTATTTCCATCCTAAGCTTTTACCCTACAGCGAGTTTCTGTTGATGGGACAATAGCCTGCAGAACAGTTTGTTATTGATCATTATACTTGAAGGTTCGACGGATATAGATGTCTCCTTGGCCTATGGAAAACAGTTTGCTAAAGCTAATTGGCATGATATTTCATTAGGTATTAATAAGAATATTAAGTAGTTAATGATTGCAAAAATAGGTGTGTACCTTTGACTTCTACTCCTATCTTCTTTTTATAGCTTTTGTTTCTTCATATTGAGGTTTTTTTAATTCCTTCTATGGGTGTGCCGAAGCCATCTTAATTGACACTGTTTTATCCTTCTTCTATCAAAGGAGCTTTGGGGCTTTCTCTAATTCACTCATTTCCAATTCCATCTTTTTCTTGTTAAATCACATATGCATCTCGATCACTATTACTTTGGCCACTTTGACTAAATATAGAACTTGCCATGCCTTACTGCTTGCCTACATCTATGCCCATCCTAGCAGTTATAACTAAAATCAAACCCTCCTTTTGTTTTATTGTTGCACCTTATG
Organism: Chimonanthus salicifolius; assembly: GCA_013350335.1. NCBI lineage: Eukaryota > Viridiplantae > Streptophyta > Magnoliopsida > Laurales > Calycanthaceae > Chimonanthus > Chimonanthus salicifolius. The sequence continues at coordinate 43,929,001 of CM023537.1, read as the reverse complement.
TTTGTCCACCTGATTGATTTTGTATGTTAACTCCTTTCTAGATAGTGGATTTTTGCTGTGGTGCAAATGATTTTAGCCGCTTGATGAAAAGCAAGCTTGAAGAAACTGGAAAGAGGTGTTTTTTCAAAAACTATGACGTTATTCAACCTAAGGTAGGCTTTTCTTATATTCTGTCAAGTTTATATGGATTGTGAATTTATTGATCCACTTGTTTTTCTTTTATTTATGTTGGTTACGAACACATCATGCATATGATGGTACATTTTGGTATTTCCCCAAAAGGACCTAGTTTCATGAGTACACACATGCTCTCACTTACTTGCTCCTAGGTGGGGCCCACCTTGGCCCACATGTATGGGTTCATTTGAAATGTCATGCTATTAGAAATGTCTGCGACTTGGGCAAAAGTAAGAGAAGACAAAAATAAACCAGATAAATCTGAATCTTTAATTCATTATTCGAATAGAGGTGTATCCCTCCCTTACATCTTTCATATTTATAAGAAAATAAAGAGATAAAATAGAAAAGGGCTCCTAATCAAAGTAGGAAACTTCCTAATTATTCTAAAATGAAAATAGAACTTCTAATCTTATCCTAGACTCCTAAATAAATTGGGAAAGTCACTGACCTGGCTTCCTTGCTAAATAAGAATTCTAAAAAATAAAATAATGCGAAATTACAAAAATAACTAAAATTGGGCATATGAGCTGCTTGTCTTACATCATTCCCCCTCTCTTGAAAAGAACTCGTTCTCGAGTTAAAATCAGCAAAATCACAACGCACCAAACAAAGATGAAGTCCAAGGCCGCAGATGCGAATGATGAAGCTGTGAACTGCACAAACTTCAATACACGGACGATGAGAGCTTTCCTTTGGTGGGGCGAAGAAGCCAAGGATTGCAAATGGGCTCAGGTATGGACGAACCAAGTTGATGACGAAGAGGTCCTCACATGGTTCTGGAGTAAGCACACGGTCTTGATGGTCTGTTGGACGAGGCTCCAATGAGAGGATAGGAGGCGGGCATGAGAGTGGACGAATATCCAAAGAGGAATTCCTGGTATCCGTAATGGGATCAGGTTTGGGCAATGGAGAAGGTTGTGTAAGTTGCGGTGGCGGTGGGGGAGGTGATGGAGGTGTAGGTAGTGGTGGTGGTGGATCGACACTCATCGATTGCATCGACTGTGGTGCCGGCAACACAACTGGCTTTGTCTCTAACACAGGTAATGTCTGTGGGGTCACGACTCTTGGAAAAGCAGGCATTAACTCGGAGTCTAACGTTGGAGCAGCATGCGCGAACACTGTGGATGACTTTGAAGTGGTCGGCACATATCTCGAGGAAGCTGGCACGTATTTCGAGTTTTTGTTCACCTTTGTCGTGGCGCTGTATTTTTGGCCGAGCAAAAGTTCTATATATTCTTGTAAAAATTCTTGAAATTCAGATTACAATTCAGAAAAAAATTTACTGAACTCAATTTGGCGGAGTAATTGATCACCATTGTTGTTGGATGCTATTGAATTTGTGTGATATGGGTAATCAGATCGGGGTGTCACAGAGTCCAAGACATAACAATTGGAGTGGGTTGGGGGTTGGAAAGACATGGAGAGGTTCAGTCAAAGGGGCCACATAGCTGGTCAAACAGTCAAATCGGGTCAACTGGTCAACTCAAGTCAAACCAAAGATGGATGGTCCCACAGGTTAAGGTATGACTTTGGTCAAAAGAGGAATATGATAGAATGGGTAATTAGTAAGAAGAGAAGGGTAACTAGGAAAAGGTGGGAAAATGGTATAAGTGGGTAAATAGAAGGAAGTTGAAGGGTAGTGATATAAAGAGAAATTGATGCTTTTGAGGGCATTAAAAGAAGAGAGGAAAAGATGGCAAAGGTTTTGTTGTCTCGTGGCCTATGAATGGGTTTGTTTAAAGATGAAAGAAAGGTGGTATGTGAGAGTATTGGGTCACTTAAAGGCTAGTGGAATAGGCTTGGTGGAAAGGACGTGGTAAGAGGGTTTTTCTTTATGGTGTCTCGGGAAAGATGGAAGCTTGGAGTTGGAGTTGTGGTTGTCTACAGAGAAAGGTGTAGAAAGAGGGACGAAGATGAAGAGAAGGTTGCAGGGGAAAGAGGTGGAATATGGGTGTTTCGTTGTGGAAATATTATTGTATTTTGCAAAGGGAGGTGGATGGGGTTAGGCGGCGAAAGCTTAGAAGATGGAAAAGAGGAGAATCGAAGGGGAAGAAGGGCTGTCTGGGGTCGATTGAAGCAAGAAAAGGGAAAGGAAGAGGGGACAACGAAAGACGAGCAAGAAAGGGGGGCTACGATCTGGGTTCGTGGCAAAGCAAGGCGAAGGAGAACTGACTGGTTGCTGAGAGGAAGCCCGCAAACAGGTATGTGCTTGTTGTGGCTTTTGTTTTTCTTTTTTTGTGTGGGAAAAGGGGAGGGAGGGGAAGAGATTGGGGGTTGGTGGGGGGGGGGGGGGGGGGGGGGGTGGAAACCACTATCCTCCCTGATAATGCAAGGGGCTATTTCCGAATAGGAACATCTCTGTATAACAAAGATACATAGAAACTCGGCTCTGAATCACTTGATGCGGGAGCACCGCTTACAACTAAGCAGGAAGAAGGTAGAAACGTCTGCAACTTGGGTAAAAGTAAGAGAAGACAAAAATAAAACAGATAAATCTGAATCTTTAATTCATTATTCGAATAGAGGTGTATCCCTCTCTTACATCTATCATATTTATAAGAAAACATAGAGAAAAAATAGAAAAGGACTCTAATCAAAGTAGGAAACTTCCTAATTATTCTAAAACTCTAATCTTATCCTAGACTCCTAAATAAATTGGGAAAGTTACCGATCTGGCTTCCTTGCTAAATAAGAATTCTAAAAAATAAAATAATGCGAAAATACAAAAATAATAAATACTAAAATTGGGCCTATGAGATGCATGTCCCACATCATAAAGTTCTCAAAATTTCAAATTTATTAAACGGTGGAAATTTGTGTGGTTAGATCAATGGGCTTTAAAAGTCAAAATTAGTGTCAAGTTGGGCACAAATGCAATTCACAAAGGTTGGTGAGTGTGGGTGATTTAGGTGAGGAGGGGGGTTTGAATGGATTCATTGGATACATTGTTGGCTCCGTGATCAAAGTTTGCACCAAACTTAGGTGCACACGCATGTGTGGGTAATTAGTATTATATATGTATATATAGGGTAGTTTTTTATATATCAGGCACACACTCCATAAAATGTTGTTATGGTGAGAGCTATATGTTGAGCCCACCTATAGTCATGGAGTTGAGTAGGTTTGAAAGACCTATGCTTGCATATTGTTCTTATAAAAAATTAGTTTCAATGAATGAAATCTACCATGGTTTTAAATGACCTGAAAATGAACAATATGGAGGGTGCAATTTTAAGAAGTTTAATTCCGTGGCTAGAATCATTCAGTGAAGCTGATTTTTATTTTAAGTACTAAATATGGGCATAGATCTTTCAAAATCAACCAACCACGATCATAGGTGCGCTCCATGTAGAGCTCTCACATTGAAAGCACTTTATAGGGTGTTCAACTGAACATTTCTCTATATGTAATACTATATGTGCTAAAGAAGTATTGGATGAGTCCTTGTCAGTCAATAGTTTTCCATTTCATTAATATATGCCTTGGAGTTGATAATGGATATTTTGTGCACTTATCATTTGTTTTATATATTGGAAAAAGGACCTGGAAATTTTAAGGAGATGACTTATTGTTTTTAGGTAGGAAACACTAGGACAGAAATGATAAATCAACAGAATTTATTTACTTAGTAAAATAACAGAAATTACTTTCTTAATTTAAAATAATATGTGAGCTAGTGGGTCGTATCATATTGAAGATAGAGCTATAAGGTAATCAGAACTTAGGACTAAAAGACATTTTTAGCCCATGGTTTTAGATTTATTAACATCAATGGCTATGTGGGTATAAATTTTAGTTTGTTTTGATCAAATGACTAACAATCACTTTTAATCTCCAATTTCTCACTATGAGGTACTCCACAAACATGTGTTTTGTTTAGCTAAGGTAACAGAGTGACCATTGTAGCATTATTATTAGTATTGTACTTTTGATATAGCCCCCAATATTCTATTTTTTCTTTTCTGCAGCATGATTTTAATTTTGAGAAAAGAGACTGGATGACAATACGTAAAAAGGAACTGCCAACTGGATCTCAATTGGTATGTATTTGGATATTTTTCATGTATTGGAGTCCATATGAAGTATTTAGGAATATGTTAGACATTGTCATCGTGGTTAAAAGTACTGGCACTGGTCATCATCATATTGGTCCTTACCAAAAAAAAAAAAAATTGGTGTGGTAACAATGAGATTTCTATTCATAGAAGAAAAAGGTACAAATACATCGGATTAGACCTCAAATGAAAGGAAAAACAGAATGAAGATGAAAAAGAAAAAGAACATAACACCACAGTACACCTGAGATAGTAAAAGTACAACTGTTTTTTTTAAGACCAAGGTGTCCAGGCGTTTCACCTGACTAATCCTTAGGGCATGTGAAAAGCATGCTGTCAAAAGCAATATGCAATACCGACTGGATATATTTATAAATATCAATGAAATTGGTTCAAAATGGAGTGAACTTTAAAACCCTATAAATTCTGAAAAACATCCAAAGAATTTTAGAATATGTGAAATATTGGATTCTAAAGTTTGTTTTCGTTCTAACTTAACATCTTGGAAAATATTGATCCCTTTTAAGCGTAGTATGTCCTACATTGTATGATAATGTGTTGAACCATGTGTCATTATTCTTAGTGATTTTGGTTTCCAATAATTCTAATAGCATTTGTGTTTGTATGTCACGAATCTTGGTTTTAAATATTAAAAGTGGGTTTTTTTATTTTTTATTTTTAGAAATTATTATTATTTTAATAAAATCTAAAAATAAATTGAAAAATGGAAAAAAAATTGGATCCATCATCCGTGTCATTCATACATGCATGTTAGTATTATATTTTTATAAACTAGTATATGCACATTCTTTTCACGTGGGGCCCACTGAGAATTTTGATTGACTTTGTTGGGTATGCTTCTAATGCTACATTGCACTATCCAATAGAAAAGCATAAGTACTTTGTGCAAGGATCCATTGGGTCCATTGAGGGCCCTACAAACCACAGTTTGTATGAAGGTCTTGTGAGACCTAGTCTGATGGGAAAATTGTTATAACATAGAGTCGTTATCATAGATCCTCATTGCTATTTTGCAAAGCTACCTGTTAGCATCGATTCTTCCAAATCCAAGCTCTTCGCAATTTCTTTTTTGTTTCTTTTCTAAATAAAAATTAAACAAATTATTCAGGTCTTGTTTTTGCTACAAAAGATGCAAGCTATGAAAAAATTATAGACCTAAAACATTAAATTAAAGGCACTATCGTTGATCCAATCCTGATTTCCCACCTAAACATAAAAATATTTAAGATAAGAGTCAAAAGGAAAAGAAGAAGAAAAAGAAAAAGAAACTAAAGAAAAAAATAAGGGTAGAAATTGGCAGAAAAGAATTGAGCAAAATAAGGAATGAAAGGAAAGAGAATGAGCAAAGAAGCTTCCTTTAGTTAAAGACATCAACCCATGTCATTCAACTGATTCTTTTTTAAAAACCAATTGCATGGATTGAAAAAAAAATTAACTACAATCTTTCAAAAAAAAAATTAACTACAGAGAACCCCAAGACCCTCACCCCTCTCTAAGTATAAGGGCATTAGGTAAATTCCGGATGCGAACTAAACTTGATAAGCTATAAGTAGAAAAAAATTCAATCTTAAACTCAAATTTTAACAGTCCAAATCACTAGGTGTCAAAAAAAAAAAAAAAATCAAATACACTATGATTTTCACCATTAAGAGGAAGTGGCTAAAACTAGATTTTGAGGCTGAAATTTGGTCTACTTGTATCTCATCAAGGTGTACCTTTTTATCCACGTTGTTAGTTTTTCATTTGATGTTTACAAAAATTAGAAGAAAAAAAGTGAAATAGACCAAGTGGGACCAATCATTTCTCTATTTCCAATTGCATGCGTATCAATCTTCTAATGTATGTAAGGACCAAAAAGCACCACTTTTATAGTAGTAGAGATTGGTATCTTACTTTTAACTTTAAAAAAATATATTTTAAAACCCTCGATAGATAACAAAAGTGAAAAAATATAATCTATTTTTGGTTGCATATGTATGCATAACAAATAAAGTTTCATATTTGTATTTCATTTAGATATTTTTAATACTAAAAATAATGAAAATCTGAAAATAAGCAAAAAAACAAAATATTTCTTAAAAAATCATAAATCTAAGTAAAATATTTTTGAGTGGTTAGATCTTTATGCAAACTATGATTTTATTTTGTTTCATTTGTAAATGAATTGAGAAATAGAAAAAAAATGTAAATGGGAAAAATTGATGAAAATTAAAAAAAAAAAAATGCAAAAGTAACAATTTTTTGGTTCCAAATCTTGTTTATTTGATCTTAATTAGAAAGCAAGCTAAGCAAATGATAGCATTTTTTGAAGGGGGAAAATGAAGAAAATCGGGAAAAAGGAACTCTCCTTAGTGTTCCGCCTAATGAAGCCGGATACCTATGGGCATTTCTGTCCACAAGATGATCTTCAAATCTTGTTTCCCTTTTCAATCCTGTTAAAACTTGAAAAGTGGTTGATTATATATGAAAAGAAAAGGGAAACTAACTAGAAAAAACCCTAGCAAAGCTCCTCGAAAATGACCCATGACAATCATAGGTCTCTTGGCTGTATTTGAAAATTGAATTATACCAGACTTTGAAAATATTATCCTATATATCAGCTAATATTTTCGAAATCACTGTGATATTTTATATAACTTGGATGTTTTCTAATATCGGTACTACCATCCACTGTTTCCGAGTTCAATCAGTCAAATATGATATGTAGCAGGCAGTATTTTAAACCACGATTATCATCTAAAAAAACGTTGGTGTCACTAAATTTTAGTGAAGTGACTGAAAATGAGTGAATGCATGATTCATGAATTGATATTTAAATATTATGGTATACAACTCTTAATTGAGTTTTTTATCTTGTGTCCTTTATATCAAGTTCAATTTCTCATGGTTAGACATTCTAGACAATGCAAATCTAGTTGATCTTTGGTGTTCATTATCTTTTCTCATCAGTATTTGTGGATTCTTTTTGTGCTCTCTATTTGCTGTTTGCTTGTCTAGATCATGGGTCTCAATCCTCCATTTGGAGTAAAAGCAAGTCTCGCAAACAAGTTCATTGACAAGGCTCTCGAGTTCAAACCAAAGCTTCTAATTCTTATTGTTCCAAAGGAAACAGAAGGGTGAAAAAGATAACAATAATTATTATTATTTTTATAATTTCTGTCCTTGCATTTCTTTAATTCATTTGTTTTTGCTATGATTCTTCACCAGATTAGATAAGAAGGAAGCTGCATATGATCTTCTTTGGGAAGATGATGAAAAGCTCACAGGCAAGGTGCGTTAGAGAAGTTCGAATTTATTTTATTTTAACTGATTTCATTTAGTAACATGCATCAAAAACTTGGGATCTGAGACCACTTGACGTCCAACCAGATATGATTGACTCAAAGCCATGACTAGTTATTTAATTAATAGTAATGTTTTATTGTGTAAAAGTAACTTCATTGATTTTGCATATGATTTTAGCAAGAACTAAAAAAAAATATGCATTAGTTGAATGGAAACTATGTGGTTTTTTCCTTGGTATTACTCTTGTACATTTAATCACTTGCACCAGATGTACTAAAAAGTATTGAAACAAACTTATTATCATGAAATGCCAAAATCCCATCCATTTGGGGTAGGCTTTCTGAGATCTATTTCTCCCGTTGACCCTATTATAAACCATACAATCAGTCACTCTACCATCTGTCATTTCTTATTTCTTCCTTCCCTCCACATTATCAGTGGTCTACCTTTACTACTTGTGCCTACAATTTGTAACCCCTCAACTCTACCTAACGGAATTGTCTCTGGTCTTTTACTTACATGATCAAACCACCTGAAACACTTTTCTCTCAACTTGTCTTCTATTAGGCTATTTTTAAACTATCTTAATGCAGCTCTATCCTAAAGAGTTAATCAACTTATCTAATGTAGCATGTACATCTTTCTTTTGTTACTCTCTCTCTCTCTCTCTCTCTTTTTAGACCATTGTATTCAAACGAAGTTCGTTTTTTAGGAAAAGTGAAATTTTAAAAATTGGTGCAACTTTTCTAGGTGTTTCTGACCATTTTATTTATGTAAAAGTTCTCAAATGAACTATACTACGGTCCCATGTGGTTTCTTTAGACATTTTCTCAGCTAAATGTGGACATATTAGTGCATCATAGAACTGTGCAAACCTACCATGTAGATTAGGCAGCCGGGTAGGTAGACTGGCAACCCTTACATGTCTAGTGAATGTGGAATGATACATTTCTTAAATTGTCTATTTGTTTTACAGTATAGGCTCCCTAATGAGCAGTATGACCTATTTGTAGCTACTGTCATTATGTAAATTATGAAGCCCACCTTGTGGGTTCCAATGTTGCACATCCTACCTTGGGTTACATAGCCATGTCACCATATTAGCATCTTGCATGTGACAAGTGATTGTTGATCTAATTAACCATTTCGTTGTGGTACCAAATCTGCATCCATATTCATACCCGATTGGATGCTTAATTGTGCTATCCTAATCTGCATTGATACAGATATTTGAACGTGTAGAACTTGCATCCTGCATCCCATTCATGATCTGGATGAGATCCAGATTTTGATCATCAGGGTCAGTGAATGAACCTTACGTCTCCTACCATTTCAATTAAAGCGAAAACAAGATGAAATGAGAAGGAACATACTTCTCAATAAAAAAAGAAGAAAAGAAAACAAGAGAAAAGAGACGGTACATTGCAATGTTCTTTTCAACTGTCTATTGCCAATTGATGAGCATAACAGATGGCACTATCTGACTGGAAGCTGTTGATGGGTATAATTAACCGATGGATTTGTTGCATAATGTTCTCTCTGTGCAGCCAATGCATTAGCATCGATCGACTACTATAATCTTCATTTTGTAAGCCAGGTTATCATCAGATATGGCACTTGATGGTTTGTAACTTAAAAGCAACCAGTTTCTATAAAGAGATGGCAAATAAAGAAGTTAAGAGAAGAAAAATGACAGAATAAATACAAGATATAAAGGACATGAAAAGATTACGTGAGCTTAAGATATTCCCATAAGCTTGTATAAAGAAAAAAGGCTATGTATCCTTGACTAATTCTTTTCTTCTAAACTCACTAATTGAAGAGATAAGCTGTCTCATTGTTTGACAACTCACTGTTTCAAGACAAAATGTATCTATTTACTGTCTTTATGGCTTTGTTGCTAACACCCTGATATTCACCTTTGATCAGTCCTTTTACTTGCCTGGATCTGTTGATGTTCATGATAAACAAATGGAGCAATGGAACTTGAAACCACCACTACTCTATATGTGGAGCCGCCCCGACTGGACTGCTAACCACAAGGCGATAGCTATCAGGCAGGGACACATACCCAAGGAGCAAGAGTCGGCTGTCAAAGAATACTCTGAACAGGCACATGTTTTGTACCAGAGGGAGTCACCTGTCAAAGAATACTCTGAACAGGCACATGTTTTGTACCAGAGGGAGTCGCCTGTCGAAGAATACTCTGAACAGGCACATGTTTTGTACCAGAGGGAAGACGGTCATCTATATGGTGACATCTCCGAGCTACCAAATGAGCTGCCCCTTCTCAATGATAGAGCAGAAGCACTGGAAGAAATGAGAACCATCAACCCTGAAGAACAGAAGGAAGTTTTGCCCCTGAAAAATGATAGTCAAACTAACTGGAATAGAAGTGAAGTAGATAGTGAAAGAGGTCATGAAAATCACAGGTACCGCACTAAAAGATCCCGCAGGAGTCGTAGGGAGAGGGATTACAAAATGAAGCAGTCAAGGTTGATGGAGAAGACATCAGAGAGTGAACATGGTAGGAACAGGTCTCAGGTTGGTGAGTTTTGTGATGATGGAACTAGAAGGATTGGCTCTCCACAAAAAAGAACTGATTCTCCATTAGAAGCATTTGAAGCTCCGTTGGAGAGGGCAGGTAGTGCAGACGCCTTCCAGCACTTCCAGAATGACCGTGCAGGTTCAGTTGCAGAGTTTGAAACAGGGTATGAACGGACTCGAATGAGCATCCCTGATGATGAACTTGATGATATAGAGAGGAGATATCGGGCAGACAGGGCAGGCCCATTTTCTGTTGGGGCATGGTCGACTAATAGCAGTGGAATTCGGGGAATGGAGGAGCGGTTACCCAGTTATCTCCATGACAACAGCACTGATGGTTTCAATCCAAGTCCTTATTCAGATGTACAGAGTGTGATTGAGAAGTATGGACGTCCTGTTGATTTACCTCAAAGGAACAGGCATCCTTTGGGTCAAGATTCTGGATTAGGTCAGACTGGTTTGCTATCTGCATCTCCATTTGGGTTATCGATCCTGTCATCAGATCCATCATCTAGGCAAAGCTCATCAGTGACACAGCGTTATGCACCCCGCCTTGATGAGATGAACTACATGAGGCAAAGTCCCTTCACAACTGCTGAGTCACCCTCGATGGGGATGGGCCCAAGTAGCAGGTATGCACCACCCTCTCGGGGAGGATTCCACTCTGACATGCACGGTTTTGCTACTGGCCCACACCCACACCACCATTTCCCCAACCATAAATCATCCGGCTGGCTTAATGACTGACTGATTGCAACTAACTTCACTAATCTGGGAGGAGGGTAGGGCAAGCACTTTTTATCAAGTCTTTTATCAATTACAAGTTGGAATTTATACTGCACCATGTACATCGTCCTCATCCCTTTGTTGCCGTGAAATGAAACATCTTGAATGTCAAGTAACGTGGTTTGAAAATTTTTGTATGCAGCACTGTTCAAAAGTATACGAGTGCATTTTAATTTAGGTAGTTAAACTGACAGTGTTTTTGGTCATGAACCAAATGTCATAGGTTCAAGTCCAACTCGATATTTGTAGCCTGTAAGTTGTTGTGTTCATTCGTAGTTTTACTCAGCGTTCTTGTATTCACTGAAATGTGCAGGTTTTGAGATTCTCATAAAAAAATGACGATATAGGGATAGCTTTGAGTGTCGACTTCAATCAAGATCAAAGGGTTTAAAAAATGTTAGGACTGGTTGTATCAACAACGTATCTCACATTGCCATTGAAATTTTGTTTCGAAAAATTGCAGAAAATGAAAATTTGTTTGTAAGCATATTTTGATTAAAAAAACAACCCCCAAGCAAATCCCTAATTAAAATTTTTTAGTACAATAAGATTGAAAAGTTGATAGAAAATTAAGGTGGAAAATCATCGTTAATATTTTGATATAAAATTCATGATGTTATTTCTCATAATAACTCTTTTATATATTTCGTAACTTTTTCATAAAAAAAATAAGTTTATGTTAATGTTGAAATGTTACAAATCATAAAACTGCCCTATAAACTATGTCGATCATAATTTTTCACATATTTATAATTAGACCATTTAGTCTTCATAGCCAAGTAATCTAAAAAACTTCGTTAGCCATGTGATTTTAATCTTCAATAATAAAAAACTAAACGAGATTCTTAGTTTTTTCCCTTGTGAAGAAATAAATTTAGAATCATCACTTCTCTATTTGACGTAGTCATTATCGTAAACATGTCTGTCATCCACAATTATGATTTCTTTCTCTTTCACGTTTTTTGATAATCTACATTTCTTTAGTGTTTGTAACTCGACTGAAAGGTTTTCTACTTACAACTATTTTAGTTTTCTCATTGTTAGTTGGCCGGTCATTATTTATTAGTGTTTATCGTTAATATGATCATTTATAACTCCACTCTTTAGACTAAGTACGCACGCATCTTTGTTATATAGTTCACTTTATAGAACATAGTAGGTATAGAATTATTTTACAGAATTATTCTTTTAAACAATGTGATATAAATATATCAGAAAAATACATTCAGGTGGGACACTTGGATACCTTGGTCTTCAAAAAAATATCAAACAAAATTCCCAGATGTTTGCATTTCTCTTACTAACTGGTTCATCTCTAACTTTAAGTTGATTTGTCCCCATCTATATTTTTCTCGGTTCCCCTAAAGTTTCAGGCTTTTATTTTTATTCTGTTGATTTTTAAATTATTTGTCTCAAAATTTATCCTCTAAACTTTTAACTTAATGAAATTATTTTATTTCACTAAACAATGCACTAAATAATCAAAACAGAAACCCACTATGGTACCCTGGTTTGAATCTCATTTAGTCATTTTGGTTGCTAAAATGTTTTTGGACATTTTCTTGTGGATTATTGGCCTGTTGTAATAAATTATCTGCTGAGAGTAAGTAATGATGACAAAGATTCTTTACTTGAAAATTTCAGATTAGTCGGTTGACCTTGAGCCGTGATTGAAGGGTCAATGAAGATCCCCAACAGAGGGGCTTGACGACAATCATCATAACCTAAATTATTAAAGGGCCACCAACTCAGTAATCGGGTTAGAGTGAAGAAAATGATTATGAGAATAGAAGACGTCCTCAATAAATAAAATTCATCTCTATACAAAGCTTGCTTTCTCACTCGATGCAACAGAAGGGAAGGCAAAAATAATAGTGTCATCAGCATCAGCATCAGCATCAGCATCCACAAGAGCAGATCCTTGTTACAAAGGCTTTGCCCCAAACAAAACTGGCTACTTGTCCAATTTCAACATATTGAGGTGCCTCACTCGTTGATCAAGCTCTGCCATGACTGCTGGTTCCTGTTTCTTCCGTTGCTTTGTGATGGCATTCATAGTCATCCAACCAATCTTATCAAATGCTACCTGCAATTAGTAATCAAACAAAACAATTAAACATTGTTTTCTTGGATAAGTGGAATGACTATAGAGGGAAAATATTTGCAGATGTGGCATCTTCTTTCTACTGCACACACGGCCCCAGATAGCAGCTCGGTGTACCAAAAAGTACGGTATGGAAATAGTTCATATATAAAAAATATTGACTAGAAATTCTAGATATGCCAAACAGTCAAGAACAGGTACGTAAAGGTCCCATTTGAAGGTTCGATGACAAAAAAAAATTAAGGTAAACTATTATTATATAAATCTAACATCTTTGTACGTTTTATGTAAATTTTTAAAATAATTCAAAATGAAATAAAGAAGTACTATGTACTCAATTTAATTTTGTTTTTACCAAAAATTTTAGATGAACTAATTTTAAAAATTAACTTAAAGTAGAGTTTTATTTATAATATACTTTAGGTAAGGAAAAAATCATAATAAAACATTTACAAAATTTGCATCTCTTTATCTTTTTTAAAAAAAAAATAATGTTTAGAATTCCATTAATTATCTTGAGGATAAAAAGTTTACTTTTGGTATTTTTTATTTTTTTTTGAAAAAGACGTACAATAGAAGCATAATACGAGTATTAAATAGAGAATTGTTAATTATGCACATGGTACAGTTATAAAGATCATCATCATCATCGTCATCGAGCCAGCACATGGCACAGATACAAAAAGATTATCAACATCATCATCATTATTAAGTCATTTATCCCATCAAATTGGGATTGGCATCTATTCGAATTTGGCAAATTGCTTTTCAAGGCAAGACTACTGCACATGATGTGGGCATCACATCAGAAGACAAAAACAAGAGGAAATTGCTTCACTTTGTTGGTTCTAGAGCATCTAATTTTTGCTCTAAAAAAGGTGTGTTCGTAGTATATGGACCCCACCCATGGACCCAGGGCCCATGTAAGAGCATGATGGAGCCCACATGTAGGGTTGCTAGGTCAAAACCCTAGCAATATAGTGTAGAAACGAATTTCTTGGAAGACAAGATTTCTCCAAAAATGGTAACTCTCTCATCATGGGCTTGCATTTAATGGTGGTCAATGGTAACTCCTTGAAGACTCGCTCCACCTCGAATTCTATTTTGAGCACGACACTAGAAAGCATTTTATTGGTTCGAACACATCATATTCCAAGATGGCAAATTCCCATTGGATGGTAGTTCTCTCCTCCACATCACCTTCCTATGTGGCGAAGGGCGACTTGAGTCATTGATGTAGTCCGAGATAGCAATCCAATTAACTATTTGACGAACCACGCAAGAAATATGGAAACGTATCCGGTGTCAACCAGATGTGCTTCTGTCCGAGAGGAATGTTGCACGCACACCTCAAGGAACAGGTGATCCCGGAGTTCTAATACGCGTGATTGAAACAAACGTACAAATTGAACTTCGAAAGTAAAATTAAAATCAAGCTTGAAGACAATATCTCATTTGAGTCGATCCAAACTAAAAATACTAGTCTCGATTCAATAATCACTTACAAGTACAAAAGGTAACTCAGCTTCCGCTTTCTGTTACCCCGTCTCAATTCGAACTCGGACATCCCTACTTTGGATTCGAACAAAATCACTCAAAACGTTCTTCTCTTACTAATTTTTTTCTCTCCTCAATCGGCCCCCAAAACATTCCTTATTTAGGAATTTTGGGTTTACAAAAGCCAAGAGAAATAAAAAAAAAAAGTGACTCAACTTAGCCAACAATTGGCCACACCATTGCTTGCAATTTCTTTTTTCATGCGACCGGAACATTGACACCTCCAGCTTAGAGTTTCAAGGAAATAAGCTTCATGATGTGGAGATATTCTTGTGCATTAAAAACATTACCATGTCATGCTTGTTTTCTCAATGAGATAACAAGCTCAATATGCAATGAGATTTGGCTTGCATGAGATAAGGATGGCAATGAAATTTGCTTTCCATGTGATGATGTTTGGTTGATGCAGCTGGTTACTTTCCCAAGTGATAGTTGACGCAGCTGCTTCTTGTTTTGGGTATGGCTCGACTGAGTTTCAAACTCCATATTTTGACTCTGTGTTTGTCGGGTAGGGTGAGTCATAATCATCAAAGAATAGATTTCATTGCTAGTCTTTGATCCCTTTTCTCATAGTAGAATCAGCTATAAAATTTCGGTGTGAATGATCTTATCTACGCCGTACTCTCAGATGTCCTCATCATCCTCCCCTTCTCGAAAAGAACTTGCCCTCGAGTATTTATCACTTTAAGATAGTTGTTCATCCTCATGATATGGCATTAGATTGGCTACATTGAAGGTGTCAGAGATGTTGAGGTCGTCAAGAAGCTTTACCTTGTAAGCATTGTCGTCGATGTTTTTTTAAGACCTCACATGGCCCTATTGTTTTCACCTTTAGTTTGCCATAAGTACCAGTGGGGAATGTTTCTTTGAGTAGATGACCCATACTAGATCTCCTTCCTCAAACACGACTCGTCGCCTATGCATGTCTGCACTTGCTTTATAACGACGGTTACTATCTTCGATTTTCTGATAGACTTGTTCATGTAGCTTTTTTATTTCGGCCACAATGTCATTGACTTCTTGGCTTTTGGTCCAATGGAGGGTAATGGAATCAAATCAAGAACACTATTAGGATTTGAGCCATATACTACTTCAAAAGGACTATAGCCTGTCGTATGACTTCTCGAGTTGTTATATGCAAACTCAGCATGAGGTAAGATCGTATTCCATTGTCTCAGCTTGTGCCCCACTAGACTCCTTAATAAGTTCCCGAGAGTTCTATTACCTACCTCTGTTTGGCCATCTGTTTGAGGGTGATATGCACTGCTATTCTTCAATTTTGAACCCAATCGTCGCCATAACTGCATCCAGAAGTGACTCATGAACGTGGTGTCCCAATCTGACATGATAGACTTTGAAATGCCATGTAGTTTAACCACCTCTTGAAAATATATGGTTGCAATATGGGAGGTATCAACTGCTTTTTTACATGGTATGAAGTGCGCCATTTTGGAGAAGCGATCCACCACCAAAAATATGCTATCCATTCCTCACCGAGTGCGAGGAAGTCCAAGAACAAAGTCCATAGATATGTCTTCCCATTGTGCTTCTGGAACTGAGATTGGAGAGTACAATCCTGTGTTGGTGTCCTTTGGCAATGTGACATACATGTAGGGTTGCAACTCAGGTCGAGCGGGTCTGGTTCCTTAAAACTCAACCCAACCCGACCCGACCCGAACTTCACAACCTAACCTGACCTGAAATCTAACCCGAATTCTGACCCGACCCGCATTCTAAACCCATTTAGCCTAATTTTAGCATGGTCGGGTCGAGTTGGATCGGGTTAACTTGTAAAATCCTCAACCCGACCCAAACTCCATGCGGGTTTTTATCTTCTCAACCTAACCCGACCCACTGACCCGAAATTCTCGACTCAGCCAGCCTGATTTCATAGGTCGGGTCATGCGGGTCGGGTCAAAACCCAACCCGAGTTGCAGCCCTACATACATGACAACGGCTCACCAACCTCTCCACGTCCTTTTTCATACCGGGCCAATGAAATTTGGATTCCAAAAGAGCTAAGGTCTTGTCACGACCAAAATGTCCACTTAGTCCGCCATTATGGATTGCTCAAATCAACTTTTCTCGCAAGGAGGACTGAGGAATGCATAACTTTGACCCTTTGAATAAAAAGGCGTCCAATATGCAGTAATCATCATTGGGTCTTGTTAGAAGATTCTTCAAGATTTTACTGGAGTATGGATCTTCTGGATAAAGCTCTCGGAAAGTCTTGAACCCTATGACTTCATTCATAGAATTTAACAGAATAGTATGTCTGCTAAGTACATCTGCTACTTTGTTCTGTACCCCGAATTTATGCTGAACTACGAATGTATACTCTTGCAAGTATGCAACCCATTTAGCATGTCGGGCGCCCAATTTGTGTTGCCCGTTGATATATTTCAGCGCTTGGTGATTTGAATTCAGCACAAAAGGCCTCTGAAGTAGATAGTGTCGCCAAAACCGAAGCGCCTGTTTGATTGCATAAAACTCAAGATCATATGTAGAATATCGTTGTAGTGCTCCTTGTAGTATTTCACTATAGAAGGCAACAAGTCTCTACTCTTGGCTCAATACAGCTCCTATTCCAACCTAGGGAAGCATCATAATCGACCACAAATTGCTTGTCGAAGTCGGGTAATGCAAGAATTGGAGCCTCAGTCAGCTTCTTCTTGATGTTTTCGAAGCTTTCTTCAGTTGCAAGTATTAATTGGAACGGGCCCTTCTTCAAGCAGTCTGTGAAAGGTGCCATTAGGGTACTGAAGTTTCGAATGAATCGGCGATAGAATGATGCCAGTCCATGGAAACCCAAAGCCTCATGGATGTTCTGGGGCTTTGGTCAACTGTGGATTGCTTCTACCTTCGACTGGTCCATTTTGATACCACCTGCAGTCACCACATAGCCTAAAAAATGATTTATTAGTCATGAAAGTACATTTTTTGGGATTGGCATACCTACTTTTCATGTCTAAGAACATCAAAAAATTGTTGCAAGTGGCTAATGTGTTCCTCCGGGTCTCTGTTGTAGATGATAATGTCATCAAAGTACACGACCAGAAACTTGCCGATGAATGGCTTTAACACCTGGTTCATGACCCTCATGAAAAAGCTTGGGGCGTTAGAAAGTCCGAATTGCATCACCATCCATTCATATAACCCTTCTCGAGTCTTGAAAGCAGTTTTTCATTCATCACCATGACGAATCCGAATTTGGTGATACCCACTACGAAGGTCAAATTTAGAGAAAAATTGTGCACCTGCTAGCATATCTAGCATATCATCTAGCCTTGGGATGGGGAAGAAATATTTGATGGTGATCTTGTTGATTGCTCGGCTGTCGATGCACATGTGCGAAATGCCATCCTTTTTTGGAGTCAGTAAAGGAAGTATCGAACATGGACTTAAGCTTTCTCCAATGAACCCTCGGTCGATGAGATCTTGAACTTGTTGATTAAGTTCAGCATTTTCAGTCAAGTTCATTCTATATGTGGCTCAGTTGGGTAAAGACGCTCCCAGTACCAAGTCAATGCAGTGTTGTATGTCCCGCATAGGTGAAAGTCCGGCTGGAAGTTCTTCAGAAAAAAACATCTGAGTACTATTGCATTATTGGCTATAACTGGGGAGGAATGGAGATTTCAACGGTTTCCTCCTTTGGAACTAAAGCGTAGTGTTCACCTTTTTCCTCCTGTAACTCATGTTGAAACTCTTGGAGGGTGGCTAGATTGACTTCCTTCTTTGACTTTATCTTTTCCCAATTTCTTACGAGTCCTAACAAATACTAGGTCCAATCTTTGAAAAAAAGAATAGAGATTTTTTCGCCCATGGTATTTGGTATTTCTGTCATACTACCAGGGTCTTCCCAACAGTAGGTGGCATGCATCCATAAGTACTACGTCGCACCAAACATCGTCGTAGTACTTGTTCCCCATAGAGAGGGAAATTAGGCACTTTTTATCTATGGTTACCTCGTTACCCTTTTTGAACCAAGAAACTAAATAGGGCCAAGGGTGCCTCTGTGGTTTAAGCTTAAGCTTATCCACAACCTCTTGAGCTACCACATTACAAGAACTGCCACTATCAAGAATAATATGACATACCTTGCCTCCGATAGTACAATGTGAATGAAATATACTTGGGCGCAGCCAATCTTCTTCTGGTGCCTCTTCTCTTGGTGCGATGAGAGAATGTTGGATTATCAGGTTGTCACCTGAAACACCATAATTGATTTCTCCTTCATCAACAAAGTTTGCTTCATATGGTTCTTCTTCCGAAGCTTCACTTCATCTCGTGCAAGGTGTACAGCTCGGGTCAGGACATTCTGATGCTATGTGCCCCATACCGCCACACTTGAAGCACTTAATCTGTGACTTGCCCTTCCGGTCTGTAGTGGTTGGCTGGGTTGCTGGCTTACTAGCTGTTTTGGAAGTTGATCCCTTCTCAGCAACAATTCTAGAGGTGACAAGTTTGAAGGACGCATTGACTCGACTTCTCCTATTTTCGATTTTCTCAAATTGCACAGCCTTTCTATAGGAGTCTGCTATCTCGTAGAAATCGAAAGGAGCTAAAGAGTCTGCTATGGAGGGTCGGAGGCCATGAATAAATCTCAAAACATTTTGTTCTTCAGACTAGGCCAAGTTGTTCCGAGTCAAAAGTAAATGGAACTCTTCTGCATACTCAGCCACAGTTCTATTCCCCTGTCTCAAATTTTGCACTCTATGAAATAAATCTTGCATGTAGTTAGGTGGAAGGAAGGTTTAGTACATGAGTTTTTTTAACTTATCCCATGATTGGATTTTTTACCTTCCCCTGGCTTGTCTCGGCTTTAATTTTTTTGAACCAAACTAGGGCCCTTCCTTTTAATTTAAGAGAGACTAACTTTAAACACATCATCTGGTATTTCTTTATATTCAAAAATGTTTTCTACCATCTCTATCCGATCAATAAATTCATCAGAACCCATACCAACTGATGTAGTCCGAGATAGCAATCCAATTGAACTATCTGACGAACCACGCAAGAAATATGGAGACATATCCGGCGTCAGCCAAATGTGCTCCCATCCGAGAGGAATGTTGACTTCAATGCCATAAGAGTCGATGTTGATGTGTCTCTGTCGTTCTAGTCTTCTGTCGATATTTCTCGGCCGTCGTCTCTATTAATAGAAAACTCTGTCATGACTTTCCTCTAGTGATTCATACAAGTCAGCTCTAGAGCTTCTGGATCAAATAGAGCGTGATTTGCGATTTGCAGGGATCCTTTGTTGCCTCTTTGTTCGTAAAGCCGCCAATTCTAGAGTGACATCAGCGAGTATGTCACGTATCTCTCGTACCTCGTCTTTTAATGAGTCGACCCAATCAACAGATACAGTATAGTGATCATGCTGGAGTGGGATGGAAACGAACCCTTCCTCATCTCTTTCTTGTCGACTGCGTAGGTTGTACTTTCCGACCATTGAAACTTGAAAAAGCAAGGCAATATAACTGTTCACAAAAAATATCAAGAATGCGGAGTCCACAATGAAAACAATATTGCCCACCAAAGGTATTAATGGAGACCTGCTTTGATACCAACTGATGTAGTCCGAGATAGCAATCTAATTGAACTATCTGACGCACAAGAAATATGGAGACGTATCCAGCGTTAGGCAGATGTGCTACCGTCCGAGTTGCACGCATACCTCAAGGAACAAGTGATATCCGAAGTTCTAGTACGCGTGATTGAAACGAACATACAAATTGAACTTCGAAAATAAAATTAAATCAAGCACGAAAACAATATCTCATTTGAGAAAATTCACACTAAAAATACTAGACTCAATTTAGTAATCACTTACAAGTACAAAAGGTAACTCAGCTCCGCTTTCTGTTACCCCGTCTCGATTCGGACTCAGACGTCCCTACTCTGGACCCGAACAAAATCACTCAAAACTTTCTTCTCTCCTACTAATTTTTTCTCTCCTTAATCGGCCCCCAGAACATTCCTTATATAAGATTTTTGGGTTTACAAAAGCCAAGAGAAATAATAAAAAAAAGTGACTCAACTTGGCCAACAATTGGCCACACCATTGCTTGCATTTTCTTTTTTCATGCATGGCTGGAACATTGACACCTCCAGCTTAGAGTTTCAAGGAGATAAGCTTGGTGATGTGGAGATATCCTTGTGCATTAAAAACATTGCCATGTCATGCTTGTTTTCTCAATGAGATAACAAGCTCAATATTCACTGAGATTTGGTTTGCATGAGATAAGGTTGGCAATGAAATTTTCTTTGCATGTGATGATGTTTGGTCGATGTAGCTGGTTACTTTCCCAAGTGACAGTTGACGCAACTGCTTCTTGTTTCGGGTATGGCTCAACTGAGTTTGAAACTCCATATTTTGACTCTGTGTTTGTCAGGTTGGGTGAGTTCATAATCATCAACGAATAGATTTCATTGCTAATCTTTGATCCCTTTTTCTCATTGTACAATCGGCTGTAAAATTTCAACGCAGTGTCAACGATCTTATCTACGTTGTACTCTCAGATGTCCTCATCAGGCATCTCCAACAAGCTTTGAAGCTCCAATTGTGAAGCACAAACCAAGCATTGGCATGGATGGCAACAGGTCACTACTCCTATCACATGTTGATTGGATGTAATTCTTCTTTCCTCATTCCCATTGATTGAGGTTATGTGGCACATCCTTTTTTCCTTCTTTTTTCCACCTCTATGCATTATAAATAGAGGTCATTGCTAAGCCTTGGAGAACATCAAGTCTTGGAATTGTAATTTGAATCAAGAAGATCCAAGTGTGGATTTTAGTGTTCTTGTGAGTTCTCTTTCGAATTCTAGTTCCAAAGTTTATTTGAATCAAGTTGTGGTTTGTATTTCCTCTTTATAGTTCAGCTCTTTCAAAGTTATTTAAATTTCTATTATCTTTGGGAATTGCATCTTGTAAGTCCGGGCTAGATCAATGCACGAGTCCTAGAGGAGGGATGAATAGGACCAATTCCAATTTTTATTAACCTTTTAAATAAATCAATTAAACCAATGTGCAGCGAAATAAACAAACGTGTGTGCAAACAATAAACTAATCAAACCATAAATCAATCAACCACAGACGCACAACGATATATATTCGTTCGGTTCACCTGAACCTACAACCACTCTTGGACTCGCCAACCTCGGTCTATCAGGAACTCACTATGAATGGGTAACCTACCCAAACAGTACACACCTAGTTTTAAAAGATTCGAGCACCCTGGTCTAATCCTTAAGACCTATTTTTTAAAGTAGTTTGGACACAGAGTTCTAATCAATTGTACAATGATTAATGAAATAAAACGAAGAACACTGGCCTTGGTTTAGCTTGGATCTTGAATTGTGTTCTTCACTGATGCCTCGAAGCTTTCATCTTCAATACTTGAGATGCTACAGTGTTTGCAACCGTAGTAAAGGCTTGGTCTAGGGTAGGATAAGGATGCTACAGTAAGTCCCTAGAAAATTATCTCTAAATCACATCAAGAAAAGCTTAAAACAGCTTAAGGTATTCCATAGATTTTGTGAATGTGATTTAGAAAACCTTAGAGAGATTCGATGGTGATTAGCAGGGGTTAGAACCTCTCTGGAGAGTCTAGGATGCTTAGGGTTCTGCTTTTGCTTAGAGAAACAAGCCGTATTTATAGGCTTATTGTTCACAACAGCTGGTCCCGAGGCCTCGAGCACTGTAACTCGAGGGCTCAAGGAGCCTACAATGGTTAGTACAGCTAAGCCAACGGATAGTCTTACTGTCATAAAATTTGCTCTCAGCCTCGAGGCCTTGGGCACTATTCACTCAGCAAATGCTACAGTGCTCGAGGCCTCGAGACACAATTCACTCAACACCCACTTCACTAAAACAGCCATAACTTGAGCTCACGAACTCGGATTTTAATGATCTTGGACTTTCGGAAAGTTCATTTAATGCTATATCCAATAATAAAGATTTAACTGATGTTTGATCACATTTGATAGACTCAAGAGCTAGTCCAAGACAGGGCAGATTTCATCTAACCTAAGAGTCCTATAAGTTATACCAATTTTAAACTATGGATTCTAAAGTTTAACCCCAGGGGTAAGTCCAAGTCATCTAGGTCCCTTTTGCATTCTATTCCAAAGTCTTCTAACCTAGAGGTGTTTGGGTTCAACCTATAGTCCAATAAGGTTCATTTTACCTGGATGGTTGCCAAACACATGATGAGATGCCTGTAGCTTGCTTTTGGATCTTGATTCTTCAAACTTTAGACAAATCGAGGCACTAACACATCTTTCAGTTTTAATTCAATTAAAACTTGAAACTAGTTTCATTAGAAACTGGCTACCATACAACTCGCCTGAAGCTCGTCTTTGGTTCGGCACCACATCAAACAAAAGTTTGATTGGTCCCATTTGTTAGAGGTTGATACTATCTCTTCCTTCGGCATTCATACGATTGAAGGTTCAATGCTATCTTGGCTTTCATCAGATTGGTATCAGAGCTTCTTTCCTAAATATACCTATGTTTGGCATACACCTAGCTTTTGTCGTGTGATTGGAGACGGTGTTTTTACCATGTAGCAGGCCACCTCACTCTGGTAGTGAGAAAGATATCAACTGTAAGGATTTTGGTGATAACCTAATGATCCAGCATTCTCCTATTGCAGCGAAGAAAGAGGTAAAAGAATTGACAAGGGTAGCATCCAAGAGTGTGGAACTCCTGGAACAAGCAAACGAGGAACCTAGCATTCTCTCTCCTATGGAAGACAAACTGTCTAACCCAACAATATGACGTGCAGAGTGTTGATGTGGCCATTGCCATAGTTGAGTTGGCTTTAGATGGTGTTTAAGATACCAGAGTCAAGGTCTACTCTGTAGAGACAGCAATTGAACAGTCAGAACAGAACTCAAAATCCCTGGATACAAAGCATCAGCTCAAGAATGAGGAGGATACCCTTGTGGAACTAAGCAAAGAGTGGCCAGTTTGGATCCATACTTGGGAGCGACAAATGAAAGGCATCTTATAGACTTAGACAGCATTATCCGACCCTATGTAGATCCAATTTGGGAAAGCTACTTGGACAAGTGCTCTGCACCCAACATTTCTTCATTTCTAGTAGGCAACCCTACTACACCATTTGCAAGGGTAAGACATGCAGATCGTGCTCACGGATTTGATGCAATATAGGAGAGGCATTTGAATCAAAGACAATCTAGGATAAGGTGGTTCTCTCAACTTGCAAACGTCCCAAACTCGAGGACGAGTTTTTCTCGGGAGGGAGGATATGATGTGGGAATCAAGTCTTGAAGCTCGTCTTTCGTTCAGCACCACATCGAACGGAAGTTTGACTGGTCCAATTTGTTGGAGGTTGATACCATCTCTTCCTTAGGCATTTATATGATTGAAGGTTCAATACTATCTTGGCCTTCATCAACACACCACAACCTTTATACTACAATAATGGCCCTTTACCAATTTTGCTACAGGTTCTTGTTAGCACAATTTCAAAGATGATGGAAGCTCTCTAAATTGTAAGCAGTCCCTTTAGATTTGTAGCTTAATTTGCAATGGTATACTATCTCATATTCCTCCCTAGATAAATACATGTTCATTAATTAATTATGTGATTTACAAAATAAATCAATATATGCTATGTTACGTGCAAAGCATACCATAACAAATATGGGTAATGCTGCAACTTAAGCACAATTTTTTAAGTGTTCATTAATAGAATTATAAAGTTTGTTGGTCCAAACCGTAAGAACATCACCAAATTAAGTAATTTGGCCCATCAGAATACAATTTGTGAAATCCACCTGATATGTGGATTAGTGGCTTTTATGATGACAATAACTTAAGCTTATTTTTGCCTTTTTTAAAATATTTTAGCCACTAGTCATAAAATGTTCTAATACACAATCAATCTCTATTTGAAAAAGGTAAACAGTATTGTAACTGAGATGCCGCAGAGAATCACATTTGTCCAACTCAAGTCCTTAGTCCTGGTGCATTGGGTTCACATGTCCCCTCAGCACCCAGTTTCTTGATATATATTAAAACTTCAGATTCAATATCCTAGGCCATGTCTGTGTTTATGAATCTGGGAGATGGTAAAATGCAGCCACATCTGACAACCATTTCTATAATCTTAACCATGTCACTTGTGGAAACAACCACTTCAGAGACATCTCATGCAGCTCATGCGGAGTCTCATTACTTTCAGATGGAAAACATAGGTTTGAAAGAGAGAATATTACCGTCAACAGTTCATCTGGATCATACATGTGATTGGTTGTTTCCTGCAAGATATTGAGTACATCACCAATATGATGTGTTGCAAGCAACTCCTCTTCATTCATCTGCATATACCATCACAAGTTACATAGCTGCTTTGATCGTTTGGAAAGATGTAATTGGCTATTTGATCTTCGTTAGGTATCAGTAAAATGAATCCTAAATTGCACTCAATATGCATAAGTATACACACAAAATGTAACTGCTACCTTGAAGATTGCTAAAGCTACATGGAACAGAACCGTTGCTCCCTCATTGAAAAGGATGTCCCAAACCCGCATAGTCGTCTGTAGAATCAGTGCAGATGCAAACTCAAAAGAGGAAACACAGGTAACCATTCAAGCATTTTATTAACCACGCCGGTCCCTTTCTTTTAAGGGAGGACAAAACTTTATTAATCTGTAAAATTGAAGTACACAACCAAGAAACAGTCCCAGAGAGAAACTGGGCCAGAAACAAAGCAAGTAAAAAGAAAAAGGAATAGTACTATGGAAGTGATTTCCAACTTCCATTAAATTGCTTTACTGAAAAACCATTGAGAGGTTTAGCAACCATTGAACTTTATTCAACTTGATCGTGTAACGACCTGTTACAAGTTTCCCCGGTTTTTGCGGAGATTTATGGACCTTCGAGCTGTTTTCAGGGTGTGGTGACCTTGGGTAGCTCGTGGGCTCACTGGTGAGCCCCAGTCAGCACCGTTTCGAGCTTGGAGGCTCGAATGACATTTTCGTGATTATGATTAATTGTTTTTTATCATGCTAAAATGTTTCAAAACACACTGAAAACATAGAAATTGGACATTTAGATCCCCTATATTGCACACACTTTCCCCTCAATTAGATACACTTGAAAAATGTAGAAACCCGCGCAAACTCCCTCTTGATGTTTGAATTTTAATTTTTCGTGAGTTTTACATGAATTTGAAAACCAAGTTTTAAAATTATCCCTGAGTAATTGTTTCGACAAGATTATATTTATAGACTAAGACTTTGTTAAAAGAATTTAACAAAACTTCTAGAATTTTCAAATGAAGTATTTTGAAAAACCTGACTTCAAAATTCCCAATATTTTATTTAAACCAACCCCTTTTATCCATTGAAGTTTCTATGTTAAAGCATGTTTGTTAAAATCTTACGATACACGATTCGTATCTTACGATTCATACGATATGATAAGAGAAACGATTCGTCTATTAACAAATCTTACGATTTGTATAAATAATAGAAGTATAGGGTTATTAGGAGTGTGAAAGTATGAAACATTTCATTTTAATGGTTTTTAAGGCTTGAGTTAATGAGCATTTAAGACCTTTCGAATTTTTGAGGGTTTTTTAGTTCATTATTGACTTTTCACAATATAGTTGGATTATATATTGGTCTTATACTTTTGGGAGTTGGAGCATTGAAATTTGAGCTCCAATAAATCAATTATATAGAATTCACTTAATATTGAAAGAAAGTTGGAGAATTGCTCATGTTATTACATTTTAGATATATTTTACGTTATTTCATATATTAAATATTTTTTAGGGAAAACACTTATGAATCTTACGATTCTAGGATTTACGATACACGATTTGCGATTCAAGATGTATTAACAATTTACGATACGATTCGATTTCCACAACATTGTGTTAAAGTAAAACAAATTAAAAATCAATTTCAAATTAAAACTTTTACTTTGTGATTAATTTATTTGAAGCAAATAAGTTTTCTTTTTTAAAAAAAAGACCCAAACCCCCAAATCGTGGGACCCACGCATGGACTCTATCTAAAATCCCCATTTCATGCCAAAGCCCCCAATCCGACCGCATGATGGTATAAAGTCTCAAAAGGAAACCCTAGCCTATTAACACTTCTCTCTATCTCTCTCTCAAAAGCAAAATCGGCAGCTTGTTGCATTCCATTGGGTCTCCTCAACGCCAACCACCAACACCTCTTGCAACTGTAAGCGCTCCAAATAGTCTCTTTCGTTTTTTTTCCATCATCCTTTTCCAAATTTGGGACCATGATACATTGACCTTTGTAAAAGAAACTGTGGGCAAGCATGAACCGACCACACCTGTATCTTCTTTGAATTTTTTTGAAACTTTTTCATGGCTAGAAAGCATGATGTCCTTTGTTAACTTTGGAACCTTCACTTTATTTTAAATCCTTTTGGATGGGTTTGCATTACTCTTTATTTTAGTTTATTTCAGCCCTATTTAATTTATATGATTTATGATATAGTTTTGCAAAGTTTATGTATTTACTCATTAGATTGCGACCCACTCCTTTTAAATTGGTTTTCATTAAGCTATGGTTTTATCGGTCACTACCATCGTATTTGACTAAACCATTTCTTAGATGATTTAGATTTTTTTTTTGCAAACTTGTTTAATAATTATTACTTTTATTTGATTAAACACCCATTTGACCGTTTTAAAAGAACACCAAAACAATTTCAAAGTATTTTGGCATTTTCATGTAATTCAGATTTTCTTCATTGAAAAATCTTTGGATTAATTTTATTCGTCAGAGTACTTAATGAGGTGGGTTTTGAAAATGATTTTTTTTGTATCCTATGTTACTCCACTTTACTCAATTAAATTATTGCAGACATTTTAAGCATCGAAATGAATTTCACAGGAACCTTGGTTTTCTTAAAATATCTTTTCGCAGCAAGCGAGACCCCCTTCAATCCATCTTGGCCCAATTCATCAACACACGGATTTCACCAACGCATTCAGGTGAGGGGACTTATCACTGTTTTAGAATGCATTCACATATATTTAACATTTGACTCTAGACATGGAGTGACCTGAATGGAGCCCTTCATTTATTAAGCCATTCGGTAAGGGAACCATTGAAATGAATCTATGGCCAGGGGTCCGTTCGGGTGTACTCATGTCAACTATATGCGACTAATGGAAAATTCTAATCGAATGAATGGATATTGAACATGATGTCTGAAACTTGTTAATAACATGTGTACTTCTTTATAACATGTGAATGAATTTATGATGAAAACAAGACACGTGTTGGATATTGGACAATTTGATATTGAATATGATACTTGGAATATGTAGATGATACTTTGAGTGTCTATTCGCTAGACACATATGAAATCATGTTGATCATAGACATATGTGATTAAGTAGCTCGTCATATGCCTTTGAATTGCATGATGAATGCATTACTGATTATGGGTTGATTATATTCAAAATATACTTATGTTGTCGTGCCTGATCATGATATCTTGTGCATGCATGGGAGGTAACCCGCAACGGACAGCGTGTCGTTGGGTGTTGAGATGGAGGAACTATTTATGTGTATATGTTCATGATGATGTGAAGATGTTGGTTGTTGGGAGGAATTCCCCATTACGCTCCGGCGGTTGAGACCCCATAGGGGATGCGGGTTTCCCCGTTGCGTTCTGGCGGTTGAGGTGTCTGCCCTAGAGTTTGGCTTCCTCAGGCGTGGTCGAGGTGGTTTTCAGGCACGGCTCGTGTGGTTGAGACAGTTGTGTATTCTGTAGTCTCCCGATGGCATTGGTAGGGAGACCGGAATTTGTTGGAAGACCCGATGTGGGCTACCGAGATGATGTCTCAAATTTGGTCGGTGGATCATTAGTTGATGGTGTAGTTGGATTTCATGCACAAGAGCGCCTTTGTCATTATAATATTATTGCATTCATACAAATGATATCTATTTATGTTACTGATTTGTGATAAGCATTATCTCTTCACTGGGCTGGTTAGCTTACCCCTTATCTTTCAGGTACTCCGATTGCGGAGGGGCCAGGTGGGCCCCTTGAGCAGACGCCCGGGGAGTAGTAGTAGTAGTAGTTAGAGATTTTATAATCATGCTTATGTTTAGTTGAGAGACCTTGTTTTTGCATGAACTCTTTTCGTATGTTGTTTGTTTCAGATGATTGTATAACTGTATCTGAACAGTCTATGGTTGTTTCACGCTTTATTGGTATGATGAATCTTATTGTCGGTTGTTGAGCAGGAGGTAGTTGCCCCATTTCAAAAAAAAAAAAGAAATTATACCTGATATCCGTTCTTTGGTAATGTTTTGAGACTTTTTGGATATAACGCGCCCGTAGCGGGACGAGGTGTTACAGATCATGTGAAATACAGCTTCCATGGGTGACATTTTTGTTAGGATTATTAGCGGAATAACACAAATAAACGGAATAAATCACCGCACAAATCGTGACACCGATCTTTTACATGGTTCGGCCAAACCTGGCCTACTCTACGGAGCGACAGAAATCTTCACTATGAGATAAAAAAAAAGAATACAAGTACAACAATAAATGACTCCTCCGAGTCCCTTGTACACCCATCTCTTCTCACTACTACTCTCATACCCATGCCTCG
Source organism: Chimonanthus salicifolius (assembly GCA_013350335.1). NCBI lineage: Eukaryota > Viridiplantae > Streptophyta > Magnoliopsida > Laurales > Calycanthaceae > Chimonanthus > Chimonanthus salicifolius. Next base: position 43,899,813 of record CM023537.1, on the reverse strand, counting down.
CTCTCCGACGTGCTTCGTGTGCTTGTAGAATACCAGAGCACCCTCTAAGACTTCCTCCATCTTTGCACCCATGCACACGTCCAGTATGGGTGCGTCTCCTTGTACACGGCCATGAAAGGCCCTCCCTGTGTTACATGCAGCCAAAGGTGCCTCTCAATAAAGCCTCCCTATGCATATGGCCAAGACACCATATCCATGCGTACCGCCAAAGGCCAAAAGGCCCTTCACTATGCGGCATGCGGCAAGAGGCGATCCTCTTCGTTGTGGCTGATCTTCATGCAGCACAGGGCTCATGACCAAAAGGCCGTGAGGCCTCAATCTAGGTGGCACACTTCCTTACGCATAAGCTTCCTATCTTATACCTTAGCAAAACCCACATATAGGAAACCCATCGTGTCATCCTTTGTTGTACACGTCCAAGAGATAAACTTGCTAGAAATACCATGCAAGCTCAAATCTTAATCTCTTCCTATTCTCTCTCAATGTTGTTCCACTGTTGGCAGTGCAAAATAATGCAAGAAATTATGTATAACGGGAGAACAAAGGGACAATGAATGAAAAGATGATCCACTAATTCCTCATTTCTCTAAGAAGATAGCAAGCTTATGGGATGGAGAAACACCTAAATAAGAGGCTATGTATAGCTAAAACTTTATTCAACTAAGCTGCCCAACAAAAACTTTTGATTTTGGATGGGACTAAAGGCTTCCAAATGGATTTGAATGGAAGGAAGATGAAGAATTTGATCTAATTAAAGAAAATAAAGATTTGCAAGAATAGGATCCAAAGGCTTCCTTTCTCCATATCCTCTTTATCTTCACTACCCATAGAAGAATGAGTGATTTCCAAAGAAAGTAAACCTTCTAGATCAGTAATTTCATGATCCATCAAGTTTCTTGTATCTTAATGAATCCACTATTCTATTTGAAATGGAATGCAACCATTTGTAAGAAATCATTAATGGATTTTGCCAGACCACTTGTCTTCCCAAAAATTGATTTTGGAACCACTGCCCATCACAAACTCTATTACTTCTTTAATCTTCTTGCCAACTATATGATCTAGCCTACCAAGTTTGGAAATCATCTTACCAATCCCCCAACCCCCAAAAAAAAACACACTACCCAACGCCCAACCTCTTTCATGCTTACCATATTTCAATTTGACGACTTCCCTCCAAAGAGCATCTCACTATTGTCAGATTCATTTCGAAATTTATTCCAGTTTTGTCTTCTGGCCGTTTCAGAAAAGACGACATAAAATAAAAAAAAAAAAAAGAGTAAAAAGTTGATAAAATATGAAAGAAAGTATCAAAAACTAACAAAAATGTTGTAATTGATCATTTTCAATCATTTCGCACTAACCAACACAAATAAAATAATAAATTATCATTAAGACACTAATAATATGGAGAGACCCTATCATTTATATTTATAAAGAAAATAGAATACAAATAAGGAAAGTAAAATAAATACAAATAAGGAAGGTAAATTAAATAAAAGGGGAAAGCCCTAAACTTAGTAAAAACAATAATTTAAATATATTCCAATGTAAGGTGGAGGAGGGTGATCGTGCTATCGCTCCTTTTCTTCATCTGGTGAATGCTCCAACTCATCCTGAGGTGTTTCGGTGACTGGAGGAGGCGTACATGATGGAAAAGGATAATAGTGTTGCTATAGAGAAAGAGAACAGTCAGACGGAGAAGTTGTTTATATTGCTGAAAGGAACGGAAGTATCTCAAAATATTTTGTTGGACGTACTAAAATGGAGAGAGATGAGAGAGAGAGAGTAGACCTACCTAGAGATAGGGAACGACGATCGGCGGGATCAATAGGGGGACCAGGACAAAGCTGATGGGAAAGGATGGCAGCAGCCCAAAGGGAGGAGACACCAAAAATGTCACGAGAAGTCTTCAATCACCTTATTTGTCGCCAATCTGCCAGATCCTAAACTCGAAGCTGGTTACAGTTGTTCAAACAATGGCATCGATACAATGTAGGACATACTAGGCTTAAAAGGGATCAATATTTTCCAAGATGTTAAGTTAGAACGAAAACAAACTTTAGAATCCAATATTTCACAATATTCTAAAATTCATTGGATGTTTTTCAGAATTTATAGGGTTTTAAAGTTCACTCCATTTTGAACCACTTTCATTGATATTTGTAAATATATCTAGTCCATATTGCATATTGGTTTTGACAGTATGCTTTTCACACAGGTGAAATGCCTGGACACATTGGTCTTCAAAAAAAAAAAAAAAACAGTTGTACTTTTACTATCTCGGGTGTACTGTGGTGTTATGTTCTTTTCTTTTTCATCTTCATTCTATTTTTCCTTTCATTTGAGGTCCAATCCGATGTATTTGTACCTTTTTCTTCTAATCCGACGTCTACACTCCTTTCTTACCTTTTTACAAAAACATGGCATCGATTTTCAGTTCTCTTGTCCTTCTGCACCTCAACAGAATGGTGTAGCTGAACGAAAGAACCGTCACCTTCTTGAGGTGGCCAGGTCTCTTCTTTTTACCATGCATGTCCCATCGTCCTATTAGGCCAAAAGCAGTGTTAACTGCTTGTTATCTCATTAACAGAATGCCTTCTCGCATTTTACAAAATCAGTCCTCCATAGATCATCTATCCTTACATAAATCCATTCCTCAAATTCCCTTACATGTCTTTGGGTGTGTTTGTTTTGTTCACTACTTCTCTGGCCATAAACTTTCTCACCGTGTTATGCGCTATGTCTTTTTAGGTTACACACCATTTCACAAAGGCTATAAGTGTTTTGACCCTATCACTAGGAAAACATACAAATCCATGGATGTCACCTTTTTTTGAGCAGTACCCCTATTTTTCAGCTTCCTCTACCCCATCTCCTTCTCCTATTCTACCCCTTATACCTGCAAATCTTCCTTCCCCGAGTCCCCCTAAGCCTCTTCTAGTGTGCCAACGCCGACAGTCTAGAGTGTCATCTGCAGCTAACTCCACCCATCCATCTGCAAGTGATTCAAATCACCAATCTCTGACCCGTCTTATCTTTCTATTGCGCTTCACAAAGGTAAGCGTTCTTGTACTAGTCATCACATTTCTCGTTTTGTCTCATATCATGTCTTCTCACAGCATTGGACAGCATTACGATACCCAAGAGGTCGACATGGCCCTGAAAAATCCCTCTTGGAAAGCAGCTAAGAATGAAGAGTTAGCTGCCTTTGAGAAAAACAACACATGGGATATGGTCTCTCTAGATCCAGGCAAGACTCCAGTTGGGTGCAAATGGGTTTTTGCCTTGAAACATAATCCAGATGGATTTATTGCACGCTATAAGGCACGACTAGTAGCTAGAGGCTTCACGCAGACTTGTAGATTTGACTACTAGGACACCTTTTCACCTATCACCAAGATTAGCTCTGTGCGCATTTTGCTTTCCCTTGCCACCACTTATACCTGGCCCATGCACCAGCTAGATGTGAAGAATGTTTTTTCCCATGGTGATCTTCAGGAAGAAGTCTATATGCTTCCTCCTGCGAGGTTTGTCAAGCAGGGGGGCCTCACTCAGTCTGTAAACTCAAGAAGGCTCTCTATGGTCTTAAGCAGTCTCCTCGTGCCTAGTTTGAGAAGTTTAGGAGTGTCTTGCTACTTTATGGTTTTACACGATGTCAGTCAGATCACTCAGTCTTCATCTACCGTCTCCACTCAGTTGTGATGATTTTGGTGGTTTATGTTGATGATATTGTCCTCACCAGTAACAATGATGACGCCATTTCTTCTTTCAAACAGTATCTTCAACAGACTTTTGATATTAAGGACTTGGGGGCCCTCCGGTACTTTCTTGGAATTGAAGTTGCTCGGTCCTCTCGTTGCCTCTCTCTCTCTAAGCGAAAGTATGCCCTGGATCTCCTCTAGGAAGCGGGCTATTCTGGTTGCAAACCCACAAATACTCCGTTGAATGTGAATACCAAGTTATCTACCTCTGATGGAACTCTTCTTAACACACAAAGTTTTTATCAGAAACTTGTCGGAAAGCTCATTTATCTCATCATCACAAGACCAAACTTATCTTATGTTGGTGGTGTCATCAACCAGTTCATGCATGAACCACAGGACACTCACCTTCATGCTGTTCTCCGCATCCTTCGATACATTAAGGCTCATCCCGGCCGCAGCTTGTTTTATGCGCACAAGCCTACTTGTCCGGTTTGCGGTTATTCTGATGCTGATTGGGCCGGTTCTCCGGATGATCGTCGTTCTACTACTAATTAGTTTTCTTGGGCTCCCATTTAGTTGCATGGCAAAGCAAGAAGCAATCAGTTGTTGCTCGTTCCAATGCTGAGGCCAAATATCACGCCATAGCTAATACTGCTTCTGAATTGCTATAGTTTCGACAATTCCTTACTGAATTGGACTTTGCTCTTACCAATCCCCTCGTCATGTTCTGTGACAATCAGGCGGCCATCAACATTGCCTCTAATCCAGTATTTCATGAGCAGACTAAGCACATTGAAGTTGATTGCCACTTTATTCGTCAGCATATTTCCGAAAGGCGACTTTTTACTCCTTAATTGAGCATTGGAGATTTGTAAAAGAAATCAAAACAGGAAAAAAAAGAAATAAAAGAAAAGAAATTGGCTGGTGATCTGTGCAATCTTTACATCAAGGGTAAGAAAAACAAAAAACAGAAAGTGGTTTTTGGGGGTCGTGGAACACAAGGGAGGGAATATAGGAGGTGGTGACAGGGTTTAGGACGTCTCTGGGAGGGTGGCGAAAGAGCAGGGGATGGGTAGAGGAGGTTATGGCGATGGCTAAAGGAGAAGAAAATGAAAAATAGAGAAAGAGAGAGAAGAGAAATTCTTATCGGAGTATGCCTCTCCTTCCTTCAATCGTCTCATTCCTTCGTCTTTCTAGCCCCTTTTAACCAAAAAAAATAGAAAACGCATGTTTGGGACGTGTCCGGACTTATCCACGCGTGTCTGGATGTGTCCGAGCTTGTCCACGCGTGTCCGGGTGACATATCGGGACGTATCCGTAATTGAAAAAATATTTAATTAAATGGGTGCGTATCCGAGCCGTATCCAGCTGTATCCGTGTTAGATACCCACCCGACATGGATACTCGAAGGGTTTCAAAGTATCCGTGCTTCATAGATCACAATAGTGAGGGAAAGTAGGGCGTTGTGTTCAGGAAAAGAGATTTCCTTTCTTGCAGTCAGGAGATCTGCAAATGGGGTCACAGACTTCTTTGCCAAGAGGGGGGTGGATTCCACTACTACCGGCGTGTTCTACCTCTGAGAGTTCTTTAGGAGGAGTCTCTTTGTTATGTTATTGAGATTTGTTTGGATTGTTGTACTTTTTCTTCTTTTCAGCACTATATAGGTTTATACCTTTTAGACCCATTGGTACCGCCTTATGTACATTATAAATATAATTTATTCTCTTTGTTACCGCTCAAAAAAAAAAAAAAAAAACTTAGTCCAGGATTGCAAGAAAGTCGAGGAGCGAACACATAACCCAGTAGTTAGATTCTAAGAGAGAGCTAAGAACCTTCGAGGAAGAGAGTCTAGAGGATTTGTTAACCCAATTAGGTGAATTTCCATTGTCCAGGGATGAGTAAGTTCGGACAGGAGACTCCTCATGTACCTTCTCAGTCAAGACGATGGTTTATTTGGTCCTTCATCAACAATACAATGAGGATCCTCTCCCCTACCTAGATTGGAAAAGCGTAGCACCGCCAAGGGTCCAATCTTTCGCGTGGTGTGCTATAAGGGGAATGGTACCTGCCTAAATGGACCTCAAAAAGAGAGGGTTACTGAGTTCAAAAGAGGATCTTAGTTGCTCACTTTGCAAAAGAAGACGTTGATCATCTATTCGCAAAATGCCTAGTGTCTAGGAATCTGTGGATACAAATCACTAGTCTATTGGGAGTTCCATGGGTCTTCGATAGAACATGTGAAGCAATAGTGGGGTCCTGGTTCCTCTCTCGTCTTGGCCCAAGGAAGAAGGTTGCTTGGAACACGATTCCAAAAGTTATCTTATGGTCCAACTAGAAGGAGAGGAACTCCAAGGTCTTTGAGAAGAAGCAAACCAAGGAAAGCGAGACTTTCAGAAAGCCAAATGGAGGCTTTGTGTATTGCTCCTCTATGGACAAGAGTTCAAGGGAGTCAATGTAACCACAGTTGCATGAGTGGAAACCTCAGAAAGCCGAAAACCTTAGCCAATCGATCCTCTCCTTAGCAAGTTGTCTAGAAATTCAACTTGGACGGGGCTTCGACGGGAAAACCGCGGGGTGTCCTAAGAGACCATAACGGCAAAACTTCCCTAGTATTCTCGAAGTTGGTAGGACTAAGAGAATTGAATTAGGTGGAACTTCTCAGTATTAAGAGAGCTTTGACCATATGGAAAACAGTCAGACATGGTAAACTAGTCATAGAAGGGGATTCAGAAAATGCAATAAAGTGGCCTATGAGGTTGAAGCGACCCCCTTGGAGAATGATTACCACAGTGAGGGAGATAAAAGCTCTTTCTTCGGAACACGAGGTATCATTTCCCTAATCAGACGCACAACTAATGTTGTAGATTTCCTTGCCAAGAATGGGGTAGACCACACAGTTACAGGCATGTTCCACCTTTGAGACAAGATGAGAACGATCACGAGAGCAAGGATCGCCCACCTCTATCTTGAAGGAAGATGTCCAGACGTCTCTAGTTTTAGGTACATGGAGGTATTTATTTATTTTTTCTGCTTTTCAGGGTTTAAATCTTATAGACCCTCTTTTGTAATGGTTTTTATATACCCCCTTTGTACTTGTACATGTTCTTTCTATTAATATATTAAGCCTTTGTTACCACTCAAAAAAAAAAAAAAAAATTCATGCCAATTCTTTTCTAATTTATGGATAACTTCATGGAGTACATTCTCGGCTAATATGTACCGTGTCGGAGAGTTTGTACCAGTAACCCATCTGAACCAGACCAATTCAGAGAAAGAACTATGTTCAGTAAAATATCAGTGGATATTTTGAATTTTAATCTCTTCCTTAGAGACAATGACAATTGTGGGCTGTCTTTAAGTTTCTTTTCTTCGATTTTGTGGGTGTTTTCCCTTTCCTTTCATCTAGAATCAAAGAAACTTCAATCTTTAAGAGATTAAAAGCAAAATAAAGACCACGTAAGAATTCGTCTAAAAACAAAAACTAATTTTCACTCTTTTTTTCTTTTCAAAAAAAAAGAACCCTTGTGTAGCTTAGGGAAACAAAAGGGTGTTGTGCCATTTCCTCAATATCACAAATGATCATATGGTAAAAACTTCTGATTCAACATCTTGGGTAAAAAGGAAACAATCAATTCTTTCTTGTTTTAATATCAAGGGTACAAATGAAACAATCTATTCTAGGTACAAAGGAAACAATCTATTCTAAGTTTCTACCTCTGAAGGCAAACTCTTAGAGAAGAGGCACAAGAACCACTCTGTTGCAACAAGGGAGACATCAAACTCCAACGCTTCCAAATGACCAGCAATCCTGCATTTTTTCCTCAACTGTGAAGAAAATACAAGCGACGCAACGGAATTAAAGAAAACACTGTTTGGCCCATGATAGTGAGCAAATTTCTTTGCTGAGTAAAAGGGGCTTATTTGGACAACCAGGAAAAGGCACAGGTGGGCCCACCTTTGGATGGCCAAATGCTCATTAATTTACCATGTATCAGAAGCTCTGCTCCCCCTTGGAAAATCTTATCCAGAGACCTCGTGTGTATCTGTGTGTGAATGTGTGTGTGTAAGCTGAATGTGGACTGTCAGCCAAACTGTTCATTTCAATCACCAATTGCACAATGAAAGTGGCACTCCATGATAGACAAACATTTGAAACACAATTTACAAACAAAAAGGGCCTACTACACTAATACACTAGAGCATGGAACCAACAGCAATGTATTGCTCTGACAAAAACATCCTTATGGTCAAGAATCATGAAATATTCTGAACTATAAATTACTACCTTGGACACTTTTTGGCAAGCAAATCTTTGAAGACCCTTTGCTCGACATGGCATCCAGACAAGTTATCAGTGTAGCAATCATTCACTAAGACATTTTCTAAGAGGACAGCAAGCATCCAGAAGGCATCTTCCTCTGTTTCCATTACAAGCAACAATAATGCAGCAACATAATTTAGACCCTGAAAGTATACCCAAAAAAAAACCCTCAAGCCACAATGATCAGAATCAATTTAAATACAACAGATTCACATCAGAATACCTACAAACAGGCCTGACTTACCTGACAATACCCAACGTCAGAATCTCTAAAAGAGTACCCAACAAGGACACGTCGCAGAGATGCATGGCCTTCAGATGTGTCTAACCAGGGATGACTAGGGAATGTACGTGGTAGATCCTGCATGTATCCAAAAGAGAATCATATTCAACAGGGTTGCATACATGCATAAAACCCCAATCACGATAATTCGATTATTTCAGAAAATACAAAGCTAACCATTCTGCCATCTGTTTACAAGGGTATGCCAATCATAAAAATGGATAACATCCCCTGCCAGTTTTCCTACTTTTTTCTCCTCAAATCAACATCAACAATCGGAGATGAAAATGATTGGTTGTAATAGATGGGGAATACATGCCTATACCTGATTTCACATTGCACTTGTATTTTTGACACATTAGTGAAAAAAGCTCCAATCGTCAAGAGGATGTTAGTTCTTTGTGGCAAACCAAAAAAATCCATTCCAGTAAATGTATTCTCCAAGCATCTTTCTCTAAAGGACACTGGTCACACTGTGACAGAGCATATAAATCTGCATTATTTTTGCATGCTGACAATAGAAGCTAACTCTTTAGTTACATGATGAAAAACATATTTTAGTTTGAAGTAAGTCTCCTTTCTCATTTGCAAGGAAATTGTCTCAAAAATTTTGCAGATTTGACATGTTAGTGCCTAGGACCACTTGCTTGTGATGATAAAATCAGATCACCTAGAGTTGCACCCTTCTTCGGAATTTAGCTACCTGGGTAAATAATTTCCCCACTGCAAGAGAAACTGAAAAGAAATTATTGCACCTTTTCTATGATGGCTAGGATCGGTTTTAATGCCTACCTATGCCTCCATATTAAAGAAAGTAAAATTCAGCAAGATCCGGCTCAAGTTCGCTATGAAACACAAAAGAACCCGAACTCGAAGAATTCCAAAAGTCTTAGAAGTTCCTCGGATCTTCTTCAACAGAATTGCCAATTGATCACTTACCTCAGTTACAGGGGCAAACGGAGCTTCAATTGAATCAACCAAAACCCCAAATTTTAATAGAATAAGGTCGAACACTCAAGGAGAAATTGACACTATGCGAAATTCTTCCTAGAGGTGAAATTCTAGAAGACTAGAATTGAATTGCTTAAACACAGTTCAAATAACTATAAGTCAATTTGCCCAAGGTGAGCAAACTAGAAGTGCAACCCCAAACTAGAAGCAAAATAAAACTCACCACAAAAAGAAGGGAACTCAAACTTTGCACAAAGCAATTGAATTGAACTTGGGATGATCACTATGGATGCCCAAGCACCTCTATTTATAGGAAAATTTTACAAAATAATTACAAGCAATGTCATCCTTACATGCATGACACGTGTCACCAACTTAATTTCAAATACATCTCATCTATTGATTACAAAGAACAAAAATAGTTGCCACCTACTTAGCAATATTAGCCTACTTGCTTTTAAGGATTGTCCACCTCATTAGACCACAACCACCTACTTTGACCTTGGGACCACTTCAAGCAAGGAAATTCATGTAAAACACTAATCCCTTGGATTTGGGCCTCCGATGGGTCAATTGGGCATGGAAACACTTGATTTACTAAACCCATATACTATGTCCTTAGGCTGATTTCCCATCAATTTGAGTGGCTTTTGAGCGTATAATTGCAGATCCTTGAGACTATCATCCTGATCACAAAACTGGAGAGCGAATTGGTCATTTTCTTCACTTGAGTCTTCACTAATGTCTCCAAATTTTCCTCGATCATAAATCTTGCATGTTTGGAGAACCATATTTTCATCTTTAATCTTTCAATTTTCTTCATCTGCTTCAATTGAGTCATTGATGCCCTCACAGTTTTTTAATTTAGGACTTCATAAAATTGGAATGGAATATGTTGTGGATGATCATAATGCCCCCATCAAGTTCGCTAAAGCTTTCCCATTGCTTTCCATCAAATTCAATCTTATGCTGGAAATTTTGGCAATTGGGCCGGTCTGGTTCTATGAACAAGTTACTCAATAATATCATCATACATGACTGCCACAACCAATAATTGTATAATAGAGAATGAGTATTGAGTTTAGTAAAACATTTCAAATGCATTTTCTTCAGAAGGAAATAAAATTAAGAATAGAATTAGGAAGGAAGCCACATTTATTTATGATTAATAGCATATATACCACAGAAAGTAACTGAAGAAAAAAAAAACTATAAATAGACATGATTAACGCCATTAGGTAGATAGACAGAACGAAGTTCTCAATTCAACCTCTGACAGAATAATTGATTAACAAACTCACATGATCAATCTGCCTAGTGGCGGCAGTGACCTTCCCCTCCACGGCCTTTATCAAATCATCATAATAGCTGTCTGGCACCATCGAGCGCTTCTTTGCTGCCCCGGAGACAGAAAGCCACACCTTGGGCCTGAGAGGAGGAGGGACTCCCTTCTTGATGAGTTTCTTCAAAGCAATGGAATTGGCTAAAGCCGATAGTTTGAGTGATGTAACAGCAATCCCTTGGGAAAGAGAAGAGATCTGGGGCTGCAGATACCAATCAGCACCTTTGCTAGCTTCGAGCGCCAACCAGACACGGCCCTGCTGGCGCACCCTCTCCCTGACCTCATTCATAACGTTGACATCATCAACATTGCCTTGGACATTAAAGCCATAAAGGTCCTGGAATTTCACAGAAAAGTTGGATTCTCTGGAAATCTTGATGCTCTTGTAATACTGTCTCTGCGCTTCCAGTTCATTGGAGATGTCTCTTTGGGCGTAGGCTCTAAAAAACATGTCTTAAGAGGAAGAAAGGAAACAGATCTTGGATTCTGATGAGAGAGCAAGAGAAAGGAGACGGAAGACAGCTCTTTTGAAATGGATTACGTGGTCAGATTCGACAGAATAAATAATATAATATATTTTACGCTTTAGCAGAATCTCACAAATTTAAAAGCAGGAGAGAGCCACTTTTGAAGCCAGGATTTGGGGATGATGCTATCTGCTGGGTGGAGACGGAAAAGGTTTTGAGATTGAGGTGGGTATTTTCCTTTGGCCGAACCGATGCACCTGCTTTGTATATGGGCATAATATAAGAGGAGATTGATTGAAAAAAACTGGTTTTTTGAGGCGTATGGAATATAATAAGATGAATTAAAAACAAAAAAGATCAATGCGTTGGAATGAATCTGAATCTATCTGTCCATGGAAGATCAACAAATCAGTCTTTAATCTTGGATGGATGCGGACATTGGTGAGAGGAAAAGGGAAAGAGAATCAGAGTGGGTTCCTATCTAGGATTTCTGCGTTGCCAGTGCAAGAGGGAGGCGGAATCTGGTAAGGAGATAATGTGTCAAGTACGAAAATATCCCTCTCGCCTTGGCAGGAGTGGGCTTCGTTCTGGTGTGAAAATCCCGTCTAATGAGAGCTGTACCGAGAGAAGATTGGGTTAAATAAATTTCAATTGAGTTGAATTGTCGATGAAACGTGTATCATGGTTATAATATTATAAATAATATTAAATTATTAATTAAGTTATATTTTTATAAAAAATATTCTTATTAAAATACGTACAGATTATTAATAAAATAAAAAAAGAGATTTTAGAGTTAGAATATTTTGCGCACCCTTATTATATTATTATTTAAAAAATAGAGAGATTTGTAAAAATATTAAAATTAAAAAAAATAGATCTTATAACTAAATATTTAAATTTAACGAATTTAAAGAATTTGATCTGTTTTTTTATGCAGACATCTAAATAAGAAAAATTATAAACAATAGTCAAAGTCAGAATATTAAAAATGTTAAAAGTTATTATTCAAGAAAAATATTGAGATTCATTGTTAACTCAAGAGACATTGGAGAGTTAGGCCTGGACTCACTAAATTTAGTTGATCTTTAACTAATTTAAAATAAATATTTTTTTGCTTTAAAATATTTATCATCTTAACTAAATTTGTTTTGAATTAAAAAATACATTTAAAATACATTTAGAAGATTTAAATTTATAGTTTTTAATTACTGTACATGATAATATATGGGTGTGCATTTATTACAATATATCGATGTTTACCGTATTACACATGTCAAAGCAAAGTTGTATCTCAATTTTCAACTTTTTCTTTCTTTTTACTATTATTTAGTTTATACTTTTTTCTGAATTCTTTAAGGTGAATCTTTTGATTTTTTCTTTCATGTGACTTTTTCTGCAGAAAATATTTTTAATTAAAGAATTTTTATTACATTTAAGATGCGTACACCAACATATATTTCTACTATTCAAATTTTAAAAATAATTTCTAATCATTTTTCCACCTTGATAAAGTGCTAAAACGTAACAATCCTGACCGAACCCAAGATGATATTGTTCGCTTTGGACCCCACGGACCCATACAATTTTTCTTCTGGGCCCGGCCTATAAGGTATCATCCATGAGAAGGATGTTTCCCCTTTCTTAAACCCCATCATACCAGTTAGTTGGGCGATGTGGGACTTTTTCCATACGCCCAGTGTAACACCCCGGATTTTCAAGTTATGAATATTTATAGAAATTGCCCATTTAAATTATGAATTAATGGATATGGACCTTAGATGGATAAGGTGTTGGGTCAATTGCCCAATTAAGACCCAACGGATTGTGGATATGGTTCAATTGAAATAAATGGGTGAGTTTTATTTAATTGGGTCAAGGTTGTCAATTGAGTCAAATCCCCATTTGGGACCCAATGGGTCATGGTTAACTTAGTTGACCACCAAATGAGATCAAGTTCAATTAAGGTGTGGCTGAATTAAGTTGGAAATGGAATCAAATAATTGAGTTGTTTTTAAGTGAGTTGAGTTAAAGAGATGAGTTGAGTGGAAGTTAATGGGACCTTGATCTTAAGTGAATGGAGTGGGAAGGTGGAGAGATGCATCTCACAAAGATCAACTCAAGGCTACACGTTGGAAACATGGGAGTTTCATCTCATGGGATGAAACTCCAAATACATCATTAATGAGGAGGTGAAACGTCTTTGGAGGTTACACAAGGTATACACGTTGGAGAGATGGAGGGTTTCCATCTCAAGATGGAAACTCAAGGGTCAAACTGTGGGAGTGTTTCATCTCATGGAATGAAACTTCCAAATGGAACACTAATGAGGGAGGTGAAGGGTCATGGGAGTTACAAAAGGGTATCACCAAAGGACACCACCTTTGGCCGACCCTCATTAATTAAGAAAGGACTTTGATTTCAATTCACTCTCTCCCTCTCTCTCTTTGCCGAACCACCCCTCAAGACAATAACACTTAGAGAATTTTCATCTCACCCTCTCCCTCTCACACAAGGCCAGCCACTCTCAAGACAAAGGGAGAACACTTAGAATTGTTATCTTAAATCTTCTCTCTTTCTCCCTCTCTCAAATCTATACCTCTTGGCCGAACCACTCCAAGATATTTTATCAAGATCAATCTCGGCCAAGGATTAAGAAGGAAGGAAGAAGAGGCTACGGAAGGGAAGGAGCAAGAAGGAGTGAAAGAAACCGGAGGAGTCGCGGAATCGGTACGTACTTGATAGATTTTTTATTAAGTAAGAAAAGATTATCAACGATCATGGTTTGGCCTTTGCATGGCCAAACTCTAAGGTTTTATTTATAAAAACCATTAAGGACAAAGGAAGGGTTGGATGAAGTTCGGCCATGGTGCATGGCCGAACCCCACCAAGGAATATGAATATGGTTACATGATTTTCAAGAAGAAGTGATGAACCAACATGGCCGAACCCCATGGAAGGACATTAGTTATTTTTAATGGATTTGAAGGATGAAAATCATAGATGTATGTTAGTAATTTTTAAAAGGTTTTAAAGGGTTTAAATGAATGTATGTATGAGAACCATCAAAGGATCAAACCATATATGTATGATATATTTTTAAGGAAAATAAGGAACCATAGGGTTCGGGCATGTTGTATGGCCGAACCCCATGGAAAGGAATTAAGATTTTAAATGGGTCAAAATGATGTAAAGGATGGAGAACCATGGACCTTGGGTTCGGCCATGGTGTATGGCCGAACCCCATGAAGAATTATTGAAGTATGAACATGTATTTAGATCATGGAAGTAATGGGGGAATGATGGTAATTTTAATTGATTTTAAGTATGGCTAATGATGATCCAAAAGGATGAACCTAAATGTATGATTGAATCATGGAAATAAAGAACCATAGGTTCGACCATGGAGTATGGCCGAACCCCATGAAAAATGTTTTGTGCATGAAATGTTAGTCATGGACCTATGTTTTTGGACCTAAACATAAGGTGATGGAAACCATGGCAAAGGAGTAAATATGGGTAAAATGAAAGATCATGGGTTCGGCCATGGTGTATGGCCGAATCCCATGAGGAATGCTTTTGTGAGCTTAGGTTGTTATCAATGTTAGATAATTATTGTATAAGTGATTGGATTTATGAATCAAAGATGGCATGATCTTTGATTTAATTTAAAAGATCAAAGGATTACAAAGAGGGACCAAAATCAAGTAAGTGAGGTTCGGCTATGTTGTATGGCCGAACCCCACTAAGGTGTATTTTGTGGACTTAGGGTTTAAATGATTAACTCAGTGGTGATTGATTAATAAATCAAAAGAAAGACTAAAACCAAGTGAGTGAGGTTCGGCCATGGTGTATGGCCGAACCCCACCAAGACATATTTATGGACTTAAGTATGGTTGGAGGATAAATGGAACGGTGTTTTGATTTATTAATATGTTATAAGGTAACGGGACCTCACAAGCGGTGTACGATCGTGAGCGATTTTCGGACTAAAACACAAGGACACTTTAGTGGTCATTGGTAGGATTCTACCTCTTTGAAAACATGGGATATGTATGATAGTTTTAATTCTTATTTTGATGAGTTATGTTAGAAAAATGATATGTTTCAAATATGAGGTTTTAATGCTATTGTAATACCCTGACCCAGTTTAGGCGTGGTTTAGCTTAATAAACCTTGTTTTAACCGGTTAATCTCGAAGATTTCGGTTAGGGCTTTGTGAGAAGCCCAGGTGTGGCCCAATCCGAGCTCGAAAGCTCAGTGATCCAGCTCGTCCAACTGGAGGGCAAAACGGTAATTTACCGCTTATTGTTATTATTTTATAAATTGTGTTATTATGAGATTATTAATGGTTGATATTATTCTCTTAATCAAGGATTCCTAATTCTGATTTTAAAATAATTTTATTTTCAGAAAATGGTATTTAAAACCGCTCGTCAAAACCCCGAAAGGGAGTAATAATTATTTTTAAGTGGTTTTTGAAATGAGATAATTTTGGAAACAAGCATTTTATGTTTGACCATTTTAAGTATAGTCTAGTTATTCTTTCAAACCCCAAAATAAGGACTCTAAATTGTTTTATTTAACATTTGTTTAATTAAGTAAATATTGTTAAATTATGGTTTTATTTTATATCAATTGCTTTGGTAAGTTTTAAATCCCCAAATTTTTATAGTGATTAGAGTTTATAAAACCCAACTTATCTGTAAGGTTGGATTAAAATTCTTGAGCTTTTAAAATTATGTTTTAGTTAAAAATCATATTTTTATTAAAACAAGGACTTATTTGCAAAACCAGAAATTTTGAAGGGCTGATTTGCAACCAACGCCCGAACAGTGGTTATACTATTCAGGACGTCGGCATTGGCTACATGCAGTGGCTCGCTGGCCACCATCCACGGATGGAAATTCTATAAATTGGCCTCTTTGATCAGCTGATTTCCTCCCTCAAATCTTCTCTTCTCTCTCTCAGCCTCTCTCAGCTATCTGAAAACCAAAAACCAGTTGACCCTCACCCTCTCTGTTTCCCAGTTTTCAGTCACCGTAGCCTTAAAGGAAAGATATTTTCAAAAGTCAGATTTTCATACCAGGAACTCGAGTGAAGGTAACCATTGTGCTCCTCTTTCAATTCCAGTCGATTTAGAATCAAGAAAAACCAGTTTTGGCTAAGTGTTGAGTGTGTAAAACCATTTTAAAGCTTAAAGAAAAACTTGATTTTCATTGTACCAGTGAGCTTTTCGTTTAAAAATCGGGTGGCCTACCGAGCTTCAAAGCTCCAAACCATTCCCTATGGAAAGAGGACTCCTTGAGGAGTCCATCGGACCGGCTAGATGTGGAAACCGAATCTGGAAAACCCACTGTTTCCGGATTTGTATTTCACACAGTGACTGCCATCAATGTTTGCTGTTGCAGACAGTGGAGGAAGATGGCTCTCGGATTGTCCGATAGTCGATCTTCGGACGGTCTGAGACCTTCGGACGGTCCTAGAGGACCCCTCGGACGTTCCGAGCTTCACCCAAAGCCCAGAATCGCCCGAGGCTAGCTTGGCTCACCCGGATATTCCGAGCAGAGTTCGGAAGGATCGAACCCCACTGGGACGATCAGAACCTCACTCGGCATGTTCCGAGGTACACAGACCCACCGAGATCAATTTTTCAGATTTTATCTGTTCGGAAGGACTTCGGATGATTCGAGACCCGATCTTCGGACGATCCGAAGTCAGACCCTCAGTCCGAGGTCAGTGACTAGTTTAGACAGTGGTTCGGATGATCCGAAGCCACAATACTTGGTTCCGAGGCATGTTCCGAGGGACTCAGTTTTTAAGTGTTAAATCTTGTTTGTTTATTGATGCATGTGATGTTTGTATCCCCCTTTGATAAATAAAATTTGTACTAAGCCTCTTCTTTTATTACTATAGTGTATCTACTATTGTATTCACTTCCAGGCCGACGCTATATTTGTCGGGCACTAAGTGACCTCGAGGCCTTACTCAACATGTCAGATCTGGTCCTATCCAGAGGACAACCTAGAAGTGACCTGAGTATGTAGACCTAACTTAATAAGTCAATCTGGTCATGCCCAGAAGACAATATAAGTTTTGGACTGAGCACCTATTATTATATACTGTGGATTATTGTAACTTAAAATGGTTAGAAACCAAGTAGGAGACTCAATTCTATTTAACTTGGATATTTTTGGGAAAATAAGTATGGTTTTTGAAATACTACTTGTGTGTATTTGTAATACCCTGCCCCAAAAAGTCCCACATTGCTAGTGGCATTGGAAATTCCCTGGTATATAAGTAGTAGCCTTCCTCCTTCTAGCACAAGGCCTCCTAGGCGAGAATGAGCGTGTATGGGCCATGTGCTAGGAACAAAACCTTGAGGGTTGTCGGGTATGGAGCGAGGCTCTACCCGAGGGCCTAAAGAGGACAATATTGTGCCGTTGTGTACTTTGATACCCGGACAAGGCCTTTTGGGAGCAACAGTGGGTTGGCTCGCCAAACCAAAGCCGTGCGGGTCCAGTGTGTAGGCCCAAAGCGGACAATATTGTGTTAGGGGGACGGGTCGTTACAAATGGTATCAGAGCATGGTTCAACTCTCTGCCTGAGGGTGTGGGCTTGATTGTTGTGTGTGTAGAGCCGGGGACGGCTCTGGCTTTAAGGGGGGTAGATTGTAATACCCTGCCCTAAAAAGTCCCACATTGCTAGTGGCATTGGAAATTCCCTGGTATATAAGTAGTAGCCTTCCTCCTTCTAGCACAAGGCCTCCTAGGCGAGAATGAGCGTGTATGGGCCATGTGCTAGGAACAAAACCTTGAGGGTTGTCGGGTATGGAGTGAGGCTCTACCCGAGGGCCCAAAGAGGACAATATTGTGCCGTTGTGTACTTTGATACCCGGACAAGGCCTTTTGGGAGCAACAGTGGGTTAGCTCGCCAAAGCAAAGCCGTGCGGGTCCGTGTGTAGGCCCAAAGCAGACAATATTGTGCTAGGGGGACGGGTTGTTACAAATGATATCAGAGCTCCGAGTTCTACACTCGGACTGTGTGGGCTTACTGCCTTCCACTAGTTCATTGTGTCGAGCCGAGGGCGGCTCTGGGCTTTAGGGGGGTGGATTGTCATATCTTGACCCATGAGCCAGAGGCCAGGCCCTAGATAGGCTGATCCAAGTGAAACTGGGCCCTGTCGGACAGGCCAACAGAGTGGGCCAGTCGGATCCGACAGCCCAGCAGTGGGTGGGAGTTGTGGAAAGTCCCACATCAGAAATTGAGGAGTTTGAGAGGGGGTTTATAAGTAGTCTTGCTCCCTCAAACCAATAAGACGCGTTTTGGACCCGGACTTGGGCCGGGTCTGATCCAAAAACCGTGCGGGCTCGCAAGTGTGCACGTGTATGTGCGTGTGGGACCAAAGCAGACAATGTCTTGTTGGCCGATCCCCAAACCCTTTTTATGGGCCGGGTTGTTACAGTATTTGATGCTATGTATATTGACCTGTTAATGATTGTGCACTTGTTTGCTTGTTTGAACAGAGACCACGATGCCACACATTTACGGTGAGGGAACTTAACTTTGCAGTAGGATATAAACAGGTTTTTATTGAGATGGATCTGGAGCAATGAGTGGTTTCAGATTTGATGAACCCACTCATGTGCCTAGATATGATGCATTATTGTAAGAAGTGTTATGTTAATTGTGAAATGCTTATGATGTTGATCATATGAAATGTGTAATACTGCTTCCACGTGCCCTTGACTATTGAACCAATATCGGCCATATGTGTGAGATGGTTTACGTCTACTGGACCATGGGTGTCGATAGTTGCTGACTTGAGGGTGTCAGTATCGGCTATGGGAGAGCCGGAGATGTACTTGCAAGGATGTATTTTGACCGTGTCGAGACTTAATACGATGGTCTCAAAGCAGTATGTAGGCGTTACGTTGGATGACATCAGTATTGAAAAAGATGATGAATTATGGGAATGATGATATTATACTTGATGTTGAGAAATGTGTATCAAGCATGAGATATTATATTGCAACTGTTGATTTTGCTAACATATTGTTTACTTAAAACTGCACTGTTATATTTCCTTCACTGGGCTAGTTAGCTCACCTCACTCACCTTTCAGGAGATGAACCCAAGGAGGAGAACCCTCTATATGAAGCTTAGGGTGGATAAGCTGCAGCGTTGTTTTGGGATTCCCACTGAGGGGAATACCCTTGTCTTTGCTTTCTGGTTCTTGGAACCATTTTCTTTTGTAAAGTACCGAGTGTGGTACTTGATTTGTATTAATGTGATGTACTGAGACTACTACGCTACTGTAGTTACTCTGATGTTGTTGAAATGATAATTCAATGGTTGGAATTATGTGATCATGTATGTGTTATTATTTTGTGTCTATTGTTGGGTAGACTTATGATATATGTTTGAGTCCACATGTTAGATCATGTGTGACCTTTGGGCCTAACCAGTGAGCCGGCACAGTTAGAATGCTTGTGTTAGTTTAGCCTTTAAAAAAAAAAAAAATCAGTTGCGTTCCGGGCCCACCCTTCGGGTCGGGGCGTGACAGCTATGATTATATTATTACATAGCATGTGTTCACCTACATCATGCATGGCATGGGAGGGATACTTATAACCGGAGACCACGCTACGTCGGGGCGTCGATAAGGCATTCGTGGGAAGACCTTGATGTGCATTATCAATCAAGAAGTAACCGGAGACCACACTCAGTCGGGGCGTCTGTAAGGCAACTGTGGGGGATACCTTGATGATGAGTTTTCCATCAAAAGGATACTATGTGTTTAAGTCATATGGGTGATGGGTGGGACTCATGGCATATGGTACCCATGGCATGGCATTGCATAAGCATGATTATGATCTCTATTATCATGCACTGTTGCTGGTTTTTATCTGTATGATTGGATCTCTATTATCATACACTGTTTTGGATACGATGTTTTACAGATACGACAGGATGTATTACATCTAGATTTTATACTAACCCATGTGTTTGACCGTACTTAGAATACCTACTAGGCGCATTGTCTAACGCCCTACTTCTACCCTAGTTGATGACACAGGGAATGGACGGAACGAAGGAGGTGATAGGAGCCAAGTGTAGGAGCTTGGATGATTAAGTTTCATTTTGTTTAAGTTACTCATGGATAATGTAATTGAGTAATTAGTTCATGGAACTGTAATAAAGTAGATTATTTGCTATGGTTTGGAATGTTAATTTTGGATATTTTAACGTAAGATATTTATAATTAAGTGAATGACATCCTTGCTATCTAAAATGGAATAGAATTAGGATTCTATTATAATTTTGCATGTATGTTTTATTCCGCATGTTAACTTGAGTACGTGTGAACCGTTTTAGTGGACTTGGTCCACGCACACGTATGGTTGGCCAGTTAAGGGTCGGGCTTTGAAAGGTCGGACTTAGCTCGCGTCGTGACGTCCTTCTCTCTTTCACTCTTCTATTTAAAAAAAACAAAAAATAGACTCTGATTTTCGGAGAGTGAAAAAGGGAGGGGCGTTACACCCAGTTCTCAGTTAGGTATTACAATCTATCCCCTTAATATCAGAGTTGTCCCCAGCTCTGTCATGTCAAACAAACAGATGGTCCACATAGGTAAAGGGCCCATACAAGCAAGGAGTTGAATCATCCTCTAATATCATTTGTACCTGTAAGGGCCCGAAATTTTTAAATTAATAAAAAATGTGGATATAAGTTATTTTAGTGATGGAAATTGGAAAATTGGTGGAGTAAAGAGTAAATGGGCCAAAAATTTGGACAAAGGCCCAAGTATGGCCCAATGGACTATGGAGTTGATTTAAATTCATTTAAAGGGGCGATGAGGGTTAAATGGGTCAAGAATGGTCAAATTGGGTCACATACCCATTTGGGACCCGATGGGTCAAAGTAGTTAAGCTCTAAGGTAAATGGGTTAGATGGAAATGTAATTGGGCCATAGGCCCAATGGTGATCCATTTAGAGCGTATTCAATGAAATTAAATCACCTAAGTTAAGTTAAAAATTAAACCAAGGTGATGTGGCCAAGTGGGACCCACCTCCACCTCATCAAGTGAGGTGGCGTGTGGGCCGAGGTTTGGTAGGGCCGGCCACCATGGTTGATTTGGTCAACCATGGGTGGAGTAATGGAGTTAGATTAAGTACAAATGGATTAACCTAAGGTAATTATATAAGTAATTAAATAATTAAATTATTTAAAGTGGTGGTTGAAAGTGGTCAAAGTGGGGCCAAGAGGTGAAAACCCACCTCATCCCCACCTCAAGTATGAAACACGTTGGACTTGGTGGTGGTTATCTAAACCACCACCATAAAGCAAATAAAAGATCTTTTAAATATCTTAGGGTTGGTGGGGTCTTTAATGTAAAGAAAAATGGGGATAAGTCTTGAGTTTCTTTCCCCTTTTTTTTTTATCCTCTCTTTGTTTTCACTCCATTCTCATTCTCCATTGCTGTCCCATGTTCAAGTGAAGGGAGAAAGAGAACTAAGGAGAAGAGAAGAGAAGGAGAGAAGAAAGAAGTAGAATTGGAGGGAAATCACTCTAAGATTAAGGTTTTTCCCTCCCCTCTCATCAACTCTCCCTTTCCCTCTCTCAATTTAAACCCTACCTTGGTCGATCCTAAGGTTGGGGGTTGCCACCATGAATCAAGGGTCTTGGCCTATCAAAGATCAAGAGGAAGGAGAGAGGAGGCTAAGGAGACCGACGAGAGTGACGGAAATCGGAGGAGACGACGGATTGTAAGTATTTCTTAAACAAGAAATTTTGGATTTTTAGGGTTTAAGAATTGGAATTTATTTTTGTGAAATTAATGGTGGATAGATAATTTTATGCTATGGATTTTAAATCTATCAAATGGAAGGAATGGAAGGTGGAGGAAACCCTAAATGGATGAATTAGGGTTAGGGAAAAGAAATAAGTAAATGTAGTATGTGCATTGTGTAATTTATTAAATTGAGCATGGAATTGGGTAATTGGAATAAAAAAAAAATGCAATGGGATTTTATGGCATTAAGAAGGCATAAAAGAGAAGGAATTGTGAACCATGGGTTCGGCCATGGTGCATGGCCGAACCCTAGGTTGTCATGTGTGAAATTAGCTAGGGTTTTAGGGTTTAAAAAGCCATGGAAAATTGGAAGGTGGGTGGATTTAATATTTTGGGTGAATATAGGTATTATGGAGCAATGAATGATGAATCATGAACCATGGGTTCGGCCATGGTATATGGCCGAACCCTATGGTGATGAAATGATGATTAAATGGGGGGGTTTAAAGGATAATGTGTTGATGAATTTTGGGTTTCAAATGAACAAAAGTAATGATTCAAATGGGGCTAAGAATATGGTTTAGTTGCATGATGTAAACCCTTCAAGGAGGGATTATTGGTGGATCTAAAATGTAACAATGGACCCAAGAAAAAAAATGGGGAACAAGACATCATGGGTTCGGCCATGGTGTGTGGCCGAACCCATGACCCATTTTGTAGGTCATTGTATGAGCTAAGGTTGGGTCTATGTTTGTGTTTAGATGATGGAGAATCTTATTAAATGAGATGGCTAATTGTGTTTCATGTTGAGTCATGGTTAGTGAATCCTTAATGGATCTAAGTTATGGATGAATTTTAGACTTAAAATATATATGAATAGAGGAGATATTAAACCATGGAAGTTTAGTGGCATAACCGTAATTATGGGCCACAATGAAGAACCATGGCTGAACCCCATGTATGTTGGACATGAACTTGGGTGCATTAAGATGACCTTATGAATGATTAAATTAAGCTTGGGGTTGATGTATTTTAGCTTCATAAATTAGAATATTTAAAGGGCTAAAATTTGGAATTATCATGTGTTTAAATCAATGGAAATGAGGCTAAGTTAAGTGCTGATTTTTAATGATCTTGTAACGTGGTTAGGGATCATTAATGGACCTAGGTTGTGGATCAATTTTTGGACTTAATCATGCATAGATAAATGGGTGATTAACCATGGAAAATGAGGTAGTGGCAAAACCGTAATTAAATGCCAAATTCAAGAATTCCATGGAGATTGATCATGGAATGAGGGGCTCTAATGTAATAACCTTATAAGTGGTTGATCAAGCCTAGGGTGGCCAAATTTTAAGACTTATGGGAGTAAAAGGTTTAATAGATGACATGGGACCGGACCCACAAAACCTAAATAGTGACCGGTTTTTTCATATGGGCTTAGAAATGGTTAAAACATGGACTAATGATGAATGTGTAATAAGGTACTGGACATTGCAGGCGGTGCGCGATCGGCGACCGGGTTTATCAAACGGAAAACGTAAAAGGACGCGAGTCGGTATTCGGTAGGATTCCTACATTTTTGTAAGCCATGGATTGGGTGATGTTTTCTTTAATTTATTTTGGAAAGCATGTGGTTGCCGTTAAGATGAGTTTTGGATTATGTATCTTGTGATGTTTTCCTTTAAATTATTTTGGAAATCATGTGAATGTCTTAAGATGGGTTTGGATTAAATATAATGGGATGTTTTTCCCTTTGATTTATTTGATAATCAAGTAATTGTTTTAAGATGGGTTTTTGTGTTACTATTGAACTACATATATTACATGGCACATGGCATCTACATCTCATGCATGGCATGGGAGGGATATGACAGGGGAAGGATGAAATGAAACCGGAGTCCATGCTCCGTCGGGGTGACCGATAAATGCATGGGGATGTTTCATTATGTATTATTATACCTTGATGATGGTTTTCCATCAAGGGGGATGTTGTATTTATTGTTATACCTTGATGATGGTTCTTCCATCAAGGGGGATGCCTAGTGTGGATCGCGTCTTGATGAGGCTTTTCCATCAAGAGGATCATGGCACGATGATGGTATGGATTTTAGTTGGAACACTGTGTATGGTTGAAAAAGGCACATTATACGATGAGGATGGGATGGATGGGTGGGGTTCATGACATAGAACACCCATTGCATAACGTTGCCCAAAGTGCATGGTTTTGCTATAATATTATCTGCATGCTGTTATTACTGATCCATGTGCTAGCCCTACTCGGAGTCTTACTGGGCGCATGGTCTAACGCCCTACTTCTACCCTAGCTGATGACGCAGGAGGTGGCGAAACGGAAGGACGGGACGGGAGTCAAGCTTAGGAGCTTGGCAAGGCAGGCTAATTATGTTGTTTAAGTTTATATTGGAAAAATGTAATTTGAATAGCTTAGCTTGTCGAAATGTAATAAATTAGATTACTGGCTATGTTTTGGGATTTTATTATGGACATTATGATTTTGAGGTATTATAAAAATTTAAATGAATGTTATCTTCCCTGCTATCTCAAATCTGTAGGATAGTCTTTGTTGTTAATTCCGCACTGAGAGGTAATATTCCTTGAGCTTACATCTACGCGTGAACCGTACTCGTGAACTTGGCTCCACGCATGCGTAGGGTTGGCCGGTTAAGGGCCAGGCTTTAGAAGCTCAGGACTTAACTCGCGTCGTGACGTCCGCGTCCTTTGTCATTTTTCCTTTAAAAAAAAAAAAAAAATAGACTCTAATATTTCGGTGAAAAGGGGCGGGCGTTACAGTTGGTATCAGAGCGAATTCGGAAGAATGAATCCCTCGAAGTAAGATTAAGATGGTTGCATGTCTCACTGGCAGCTAAGAATCCCAACCGACCGACTCTTCGGAGTCCGCTGCACGGGGGCCGGGTTAATTTACTTCGATTGACTCAAACTGAAGTGTTTAATCTGAGAACAACAATTGACGGAAAGGAATGATAGCAAGGGAAGAAAGATTCATTCTAAGGGAGATTTATTAAAACATAGCAAGATAGGGTTTACTTCCCCAGAACTGAGAAAACATCTAGGGTTTTTCCCCCAAATTGATGAAACGGTACTAGATTTATCAGACATAGCAAAGTAGGATGTACTTCCCCGGTATCCCCAATTTGAACAACATGACAATAGGAATTTAGAGATTCCCCCCCAGAAACAAAGGAAAAACAAGTGTGCTTATTTGGCAACTTTCCCAAACAGAATACATTGTGATATACATAAGAAATTCCCCAAAACCTAGATTGGTCTTATTGGAAATTGCAGTTGATGATTTTTTGAGTTCTAATTGTATTCTATGAATACATGTATCTCAAATGAAGGGGAGTGTACGGAATTATGGGATAAGGGAACCCCTAACTGTTTCATAGATTTGGTGTCTACTCCCAGCATAAAAGTTAGCATGGACATTCAGAAGGGACCTCCCGAGGAAGTTGAATAGGATTTAGCATCTCTTCCTGAGGAGAATATGGAAGACTTTCCAATGATAAGAGAGTCGTAGGGGAAATGGAACCCGATTATATGCGCGAGTTGTGCAACCAGGTTGGGCACAACTGTACATACTACCCCTACCCTCTTGAAGTGGTATGCCCGGTTTGTAGACTACATGGATACGGGAAAGAAAGGACTAACTGTTCTTACATTGGAAGATAATTAATGATTTTGGGGTTTTAAATGAAGGAAATAAGTGTGATATTAAATTACACAAGCATACTTGTATTGTGAGTGCATGTGAATATACATGTGTTGCATATGCTTATGAGTGAAGTAAATGTGAATAAAAAGGGTGGGGAGTATTTGATAATGTGATATATGGGTATACTTGGGATGGTACAATGGCTTTTATAAATGGCTTTTATATTAGTGATGACCATGGTTTGATAATTTGTCATGACCAAGTGAAGAGATTTATGTTATGACATATAATGGGTGATGATGTAAACACCTTGTGAAGGGGTATAAGAGGTTCTTATGTGAACAAAGTGCCATTTGAGAGATGTTGGATAAACAATGTACTTGAAAGAGACTGGGATGCATGGGTTAACTTGCCACATGAAACTCGTGAGAGGATGACATTATGAGGAGAATGTGAAGGGTCTAGCTTGCAAAGACTAATATGTTGTATAAAAGAAAAAAAAAATCTTGCATGTATAATGCAATTGCATTCTCCCAATATGTAGTATAGAATATGAACGAGTGATGATAGGCCTGGAAGTGGGCTTATGGCTTTAAAAAGCATGAATGAATGATGGATCATGAATTTATGAAAATATTTTATTTAGTGATTGCATGAGGATTCCCTATGATGTTACTTTGGTAATTGGTGGTATGCAATGAATAGTCATTGAGGAACAAGGATGTGTTATAGACTATGTGTATGATAATGAGTTGATAAAGTACCGGGAGTTGTGAATGCGTAGTATGCATGAAGAGGCCGTGATATGCCAAGGCGTTTGGTTGGAAACCTAGGTGGGGCTGATGAAAAATTCCAAAGTTTAGGAATTCATGGATGGTCTTCGAATGTATTGGGATGACTTGCTTTGGATGAGTAGGATTGTTATTTCAAAGTCTCTAGGTGTATGTTGTAAATGGGGTAGAGTAACCTAATCATAATTATGTTGAATCACTAGATCTCCTTAAAGTGTTATTTCTTATGTTACCTCAAGTTGTTGTTTGATGTGAATGGAGGTGAAAGATCTGGTTACACATGAATTGTGTTATTCGAAGATTGTGTGTGATTTCAATTCTACGTGGCCTGCTTCAATGAAGGAATATGAACCGTATGATGTGGTAACCATTGATAACGTAGGCATGTAGGGTGGAATTTGGTGGTTGGAGAAATTGGTAATACTTGTGAATATTTTAGTGGTGAATGGGCACTATTTGACATAATCTAAGTAAGCTTAGATATATCACTGTTTTTATGGAATCTATGAAAATATGTGGAATAATCCAGAAGGGTAGGAAATTAGTATCTATATGATTTGGATTGATGTCGGGTATTGCTATTGTAGGAGTTATGAACAAAAAGGGTTAGTCACATAGTGGCTTATATGCAAATAAAAGTATGATTGCTTTTGAGAGATAGACCTAAGGGAAAGGTTAAGAGTCTAGTGAAACTTGAATGGGAAGCTATGGGCAACTGCCGAGTGAGACTGATCACCTGACTCTGTAGTTGGCCGATGGAATTCCAGGAGGGTGAAGCTAGAAACCTAGTTAAAATGGAATCAACAATGGACTTGAGCATAGGCTCGTACTGGCAGACTAACTCACACGGAGAGTAGACAAAAGAACGTATTGAAGGAGTACGTATGGGAAATGTTTTGGCAACAAATAAAGTGAAATAGAATACATTAATCTACATAAAATCCCAAATGGATTCATAAGGAAAAGAGATAATACGAGACAAAGTAAATTCTGCAAAAAAAATAAAAATAAAACTGATAAGTTAATATGAGTGGTGTTGATGTAATTAAGAGGTACTTGACACAATTAAACGGGAACGGCGAATAAACCCAGAAATGGAGATATGAATCAAGATATTTGCAGGCGAGGTAGTACCAGAATAAGAATTACGACCGGAACAAGGTCTTTTATTTCGAGGTAGGACATATGTGCCTGAGAGCTGCAGAAGGGAGTATTGGTTGAGGCACACTAAGCCAAGCTCTCTACCCATTCGGACAGCGCCAAGATGTACCATGATCCTAAGAGGCACTAGTGGTGGCATGGACTCAAGAGAGATGTGGCAGAGTTTGTGCTCGCTACACTAACTTGTTGGCAGGATAAGGCGGATCATTGGAAGCCACCGGGTTTACTCAAACCCTTACTAGTGCCGAAGTGGAAATGGGAGCATGTAGCCATGAGCTTTGTAATAGGGCTACTAAGGTCATCTAAGGGCAACGATGCAATATGGGTCGACGGTACATCCGAAATATTATCGGACTACATGGTGTACCCTGGACTATTGTGTCACACAGAGATGGCCGATTCAATAGCAGAGTATGGCAGAGCGTGCAATCAGCTATGGGGACCGACGTGTTGACCAGCACAACATTCCACCCATAGACTGATGGATAGTCGGAAAGGACAATACAGATACTGGAGGATATGCTGAGAGCATGTATGCTCGATTTTAAGGGTGGATAGGAGGATCATTTGCCATTGGTGGAGTTCTCTTACAATAATAGTTACCAGGCAAGCCTCCAGATGGCTCCGTTGAGGCCTTATACGGCATGCCATGTAGATCACCAGTGTGTTGGATAGAAGCTGGTGAGCCTGCGCTGATTGGACCGGAGTTGGTTGCAGAAATTACAGCGCAGATTAAATTGATACGACAACATCTGCTCACTGCACAAAGCCGACAGAAGAGTTACGCCAACAAGAGGAGAAGGTTCCTCGAATTTGAGGTGGGGGACTTGGTGTTTTTGAGAGTCTCACCACGGAAGGGACACATGAGATTTGGAAAGAAGGGGAAACTGTCACCTAGATTTGTGGGATTGTTTCCAATCTTGAAGAGGGTGGGGGGGGGGGGGGGTCGCTTATCAGTTGGCGCTCCCTCCGCAGTTATCCTCTTTACATGATGTGTTTCATGTGTCCATGTTGAGGAAGTACAACCCTGATCCTTCACAGGTGTTGAAAGTACAAGACGTCGATGTACAAAGCGACGTGATGTATGTGGAGAAACCGATCAGAGTGATCGGGAGCGAACAAAAGGTACTGCGGAACCGCGCTATTCAATTCGTCAAGGTGGTATGGGAACGATGTGGCAATGAAGAGACCACCTGGGAACTCGAATCAGAGATGAGAGCCGCTCATCTGGAACTATTTGTGTGAGATGTTTTGAACCTCTACTTCGCTCGAATTTTCGGGACGAAAATTTTAAAAGAGGATTGTATTGTAAGGGCCCGGAATTTTTAAATTAATAAAAAATGTGGATATAAGTTATTTTAGTGATAGAAATTGGAAAATTGGTGAAGTAAAGAGTAAATGGGCCAAAAATTTGGACAAAGGCCCAAGTATGGCCCAATGGACTATGGAGTTGATTTAAATTCATTTAAAGGGGCGATGAGAGTTAAATGGGTCAAGAATGGTCAAATTGGGTCACATACCCATTTGGGACCCGATGGGTCAAGGTAGTTAAGCTCTAAGGTAAATGGGCTAGATGGAAATGTAATTGGGCCATGGGCCCAATGGTGATCCATTTAGAGGGTATTCAATGAAATTAAATCACCTAAGTTAAGTTAAAAATTAAACCAAGGTGATGTGGCCAAGTGGGACCTACCTCCACCTCATCAAGTGAGGTGGCGTGTGGGCCGAGGTTTGGTAGGGCCGGCCACCATGGTTGATTTGGTCAACCATGGGTGGAGTAATGGAGTTAGGTTAAGTACAAATGGATTAACCTAAGGTAATTATATAAGTAATTAAATAATTAAATTATTTAAAGTGGTGGTTGAAAGTGGTCAAAGTGGGGCCAAGAGGTGAAAACCCACCTCATCCCCACCTCAAGTATGAAACACGTTGGACTTGGTGGTGGTTATCTAAACCACCACCATAAAGCAAATAAAAGATCTTTTAAATATCTTAGGGTTGGTGGGGTCTTTACTGTAAAGAAAAATGGGGATAAGTCTTGAGTTTCTTTCCCATTTTTTTTTATCCTCTCTTCGTTTTCACTCCATTCTCATTCTCCATTGCCGTCCCATGTTCAAGTGAAGGGAGAAAGAGAACTAAGGAGAAGAGAAGAGAAGGAGAGAAGAAAGAAGTAGAATTGGAGGGAAATCACTCTAAGATTAAGGTTTTTCCCTCCCCTCTCATCATCTCTCCCTTTCCCTCTCTCAATTTAAACCCTACCTTGGCCAATCCTAAGGTTGGGGGTTGCCACCATGGATCAAGGGTCTTGGCCTATCAAAGATCAAGAGGAAGGAGAGAGGAGGCTAAGGAGACTGACGGGAGTGACGGAAATCGGAGGAGATGACGGATTGTAAGTATTTCTTAAACAAGAAATTTTGGATTTTTAGGGTTTAAGAATTGGAATTTATTTTTGTGAAATTAATTGTGGATAGATAATTTTATGCTATGGATTTTAAATCTATCAAATGGAAGGAATGGAAGGTGGAGGAAACCCTAAATGGATGAATTAGGGTTAGGGAAAAGAAATAAGTAAATGTAGTATGTGCATTGTGTAATTTATTAAATTGAGCATGGAATTGGGTAATTGGAATAAAAAAAAAAAATTGCAATGGGATTTTATGGCATTAAGAAGGCATAAAAGAGAAGGAATTGTGAACCATGGGTTCGGCCATGGTGCATGGCCGAACCCTAGGTTGTCATGTGTGAAATTAGCTAGGGTTTTAGGGTTTAAAAAGCCATGGAAAATTGGAAGATGGGTGGATTTAATATTTTGGGTGAATATAGGTATTATGGAGCAATGAATGATGAATCATGAACCATGGGTTCGGCCATGGTATATGGCCGAACCCTATGGTGATGAAATGATGATTAAATGGGGGGGTTTAAAGGATAATGTGTTGATGAATTTTGGGTTTCAAATGAACAAAAGTAATGATCCAAATGGGGCTAAGAATATGGTTTAGTTGCATGATGTAAACCCTTCAAGGAGGGATTATTGGTGGATCTAAAATGTAACAATGGACCCAAGAAAAAAAATGGGGAACAAGACATCATGGGTTCGGCCATGGTGTGTGGCCGAACCCATGACCCATTTTGTAGGTCATTGTATGAGCTAAGGTTGGGTCCATGTTTGTGTTTAGATGATGGAGAATCTTATTAAATGAGATGGCTGATTGTGTTTCATGTTGAGTCATGGTTAGTGAATCCTTAATGGATCTAAGTTATGGATGAATTTTAGACTTAAAATATACATGAATAGAGGAGATATTAAACCATGGAAGTTTAGTGGCATAACCGTAATTATGGGCCACAATGAAGAACCATGGCCGAACCCCATGTATGTTGGACATGAACTTGGGTGCATTACAATGACCTTACAATGACCTTATGAATGATTAAATTAAGCTTGGGGTTGATGCATTTTAGTTTCATAAATTAGAATACTTAAAGGGCTAAAATTTTGAATTATCATGTGTTTAAATCAATGGAAATGAGGCTAAGTTAAGGGCTGATTTTTAATGATCTTGTAACGTGGTTAGGGATCATTAATGGACCTAGGTTGTGGATCAATTTTTGGACTTAATCATGCATGGATAAATGGGTGATTAACCATGGAAAATGAGGTAGTGGCAAAACCGTAATTAAATGCTAAATTCAAGAATTCCATAGAGATTGATCATGGAATGAGGGGCTCTAATGTAATAACCTTATAAGTGGTTGATCAAGCCTAGGGTGGCCAAATTTTAAGACTTATGGGAGTAAAAGGTTTAATAGATGACATGGGACCGGACCCACAAAACCTAAATAGTGACCGGTTTTTTCATATGGGCTTAGAAATGGTTAAGACATGGACTAATGATGAATGTGTAATAAGGTACTGGACATTGCAGGCGGTGCGCGATCGGCGACCGGGTTTATCGAACGGAAAACGTAAAAGGACGTGAGTCGGTATTCGGTAGGATTCCTACATTTTTGTAAGCCATGGATTGGGTGATGTTTTCTTTAATTTATTTTGGAAAGCATGTGGTTGCCTTTAAGATGAGTTTTGGATTATGTATCTTGTGATGTTTTCCTTTAAATTATTTTGGAAATCATGTGAATGTCTTAAGATGGGTTTTGGATTAAATATTATGGGATGTTTTTCCCTTTGATTTATTTGATAATCAAGTAATTGTTTTAAGATGGGTTTTTGTGTTACTATTGAACTACATATATTACATGGCACATGGCATCTACATCTCATGCATGGCATGGGAGGGATATGACAGGGGAAGGATGAAATGAAACCGGAGTCCATGCTCCGTTGGGGCGACCAATAAACGCATGGGGATGTTTCATTATGTATTATTATACCTTGATGATGGTTTTCCATCAAGGGGGATGTTGTATTTATTGTTATACTTTGATGATGGTTCTTCCATCAAGGGGGATGCCTAGTGTGGATCGCGTCTTGATGAGGCTTTTCCATCAAGAGGATCATGGCACGATGATGGTATGGATTTTAGTTGGAACACTGTGTATGGTTGAAAAAGGCACATTATACGATGAGGATGAGATGGATGGGTGGGGTTCATGACATAGAACACCCATTGCATAACATTGCCCAAAGTGCATGGTTTTGCTATAATATTATCTGCATGCTGTTATTACTGATCCATGTGCTAGCCCTACTCGGAGTCCTGCTGGGCGCGTGGTCTAACGCCCTACTTCTACCCTAGCTGATGACGCAGGAGGTGGCGAAACGGAAGGACGGGACGGGAGTCAAGCTTAGGAGCTTGGCAAGGCAGACTAATTATGTTGTTTAAGTTTATGTCGGAAAAATGTAATTTGAGTAGCTTCGCTTGTCGGAATGTAATAAATTAGATTACTGGCTATGTTTTGGGATTTTATTATGGACATTACGGTTTTGAGGTATTATAGAAATTTAAATGAATGTTATCTTCCCTGCTATCTCAAATCTGTAGGATAGTCTTTGTTGTTAATTCCGCACTGAGAAGTAATATTCCTTGAGCTTATGTCTACGCGTGAACCGTACTCGTGAACTTGGCTCCACGCACGCGTAGGGTTGGCCAGTTAAGGGCCAGGCTTTAGAAGCTCGGACTTAATTCGCGTCGTGACGTCCGCGCCCTTTGTCACTTTTCCTTTTAAAAAAAAAAAAAAATAGACTCTGATATTTCGGTGAAAAGGGGCGGGCGTTACAGTACCTATCCTGACTCAACCCGAAATGATATTATCGATTTTGGACTCCACAGATCCACATGGTTTTGCTTCTGACCCCGACCCACTTGGCCAGACTCAAAAGGCCTCATCCATGGGAAGGGTGTTTCCGCTTTCTTATACTCCCATCACACTAACTAGTTGGGCGATGTGAGGCTTTTCCTACACACCCGGCTCTCAGCTGGGTGTTACATAAAAACTCTAAAATAGAAATAAATGATGTTGCATATTCAGGAATATGACATTATGTAATTGACAGACCATATATTTGTTTATCCTTCATTAAGTGCATTTAATATTAATATTATTTTAATTTTTTTATTGTTTACTTTGAAGTTTAAAGTGTAATGGAGGAAGTATCTTATTTTTTATAATCTTTAATGAATGACTCTCACTTATTATCACTCATCAAATTTAGATCACTTGTATTATATTCCTACCGTTCTATTCCAATGGTTAAAACTTAAAACCAAACTACATATTCCTGTCCCACATCGGAAATGGGAAGAAGGATGACTGACGACAATAAGTAATGCTTATAAACGGGAAGTTGAGAATTGCTCTTGCACACCATCTTAGGCCTTTAAGGCTGGGATGCAAAAGGCCGGCCCTTTTGTGGATAATAAATTAAACCTTTTAGAGGGAAATTTTTGGAAATTGAATTTTTTTAAAGTTTTTTATATAAAACCCCAGTTCATGATCATAAAAACCTGTCAAACTTGTGAGTTTGACTGGGTTTTTGCGATTTTTTATATTATAAGGTTTTTTTTTTGAAGAATCGGCCTGTGATTGAGTCGGTTGTGGTTGAATCGCTGGTTCAACCACGGGCCAATTTTGTTTTTAAAACACGGGTGAAAATGCCCCTGAACTCTTTTTCTACAAAAATTAATTAGAAAATTTAAAGATCAATTTCATAAGAGTTCATGTGATTTCACTTATCCTTGTTACGTCGTATTAGAAAACAAGAAAATTTATAAAAGACTAAGATATAAAAAGAAATTTTCTATTGAGTTGGAAAGATTTCATTCATTTGATTCAGTTATCATTTAAAATATAAACAATTCATCTAAAAATAGTAAAAATGAAAAGATAATTTAATACTTAAACTTGTAAAAGAGATAAAATGCAAAGAATGCCATTGTTTTTATTATTAGGTCATTCTATTTTCAAAAAACTAAAAGTATTCATTCTTTTACACAACAACTAATATATTTTGCCTTTTTATAAATATCATTTGATGAGGGCATGAGGTTCAGTGACTCACACTCAATGAGTTTTTCAGTGGACCTAGATCACATATATGAAATTGTTTTATCTTTTATGGTCTATTTTGATTGTGGCAACCACCATTGGATTCCATCTAATAACCCATCCCAACATTCTACTTCAAGCCCAGTGACCTAGAAACCCCTGAATGACCCCACTCAACTTAGAATGGATCAATCCAAGCCCAACTCCAATTGTTCTAGACCTGACCCAAATAAATCGAATCCACTTTCTTTCATTGCCGCTCCAATCCCCAAAACCTCTCTCACAACCCACAAGGACCGTCCACCTGTAATGACTTGACCTAAGATCACACATTTTGAGGAGTTTCACAAGCTCCTATTTTGGATTAAGAATTATTTAAATATGTAGATCTCCTTGATGGCTTTCCAACGAGTCTAAGTTTGACCAAATCTGATCTTGGGAGCCAAAGTTATAGTCGTTTTAATACCATGGGGTAAAAATGTAATTTTTACAGTTTTAGATAATGTTTATTATAGAAGTGAATTGGGTCTTTTGCAAACTTTTCTACCATTTTGTAAACTACACTAATTGAAAAGCAAAATGGAAATTGCAATAAATGAAATTAAATAAATAAAGAAGATGAGAAGAAAATGATAGAATGAACCAACATTTTTAACGAGGTTCGACAACCCACCTAGTCCTCACCTCAAGGGCTCCGCTTGAGGATTGAAATCCACCGACACTTCTCCTTACGGGTGGAGAAGAAACTGAAAGTTCCCTTTGGAGAGCTAGAACAACACGATTGACCTAGAGGGGTGGGGTGGGGTGGGGGTGGGGTGAATAGGTCAATCTAAAATCGTTGGTCCTTTTTAAAATTATCTTGATTGATTAATTAAATGCAGTAGATATAACAATCAATTGAGTATGTTAGCAAATGTGATTAAACAATCAACATAAGAAAATAACTCTAACACCACAAAAACAAGGACACAAGATATATAGTGGTTCGGTTCGCCAACTTACATCCATTGTTAGGACTTACTCAACCTTCAGCTATTCCCAAATTCACTAAGTGGGGACTTACACCCTCACAATTAGAGTAGGAATTCCACATCACTCAATCGACTGGGAGTTCCACCCACCATTGTGTTAGAGACGACGCTCTAGAATTTTTTATAGTAGTTCCGGAGTCAATCCTCCTTAATCCACTTTCGGGAAAAAGGTTTTAAAAACAAAATTAAAACCAAGAAGCACTTGCCTTGAAGCTCTTTCTCGTTGATGTGTGCTTCTTGAAGATCCCACCCAATGTGTGCCGACGCTCCTCCTTGCAGCCGTCGTATAGCAATCACAATCTCAAGGTGACAAGGAAATTGGTTCAACCAAAGCTTTCCTAGTTTATATATTTTCTTTCCTCATCTCTTTCTCATTTTCAAACTCGATCAATAGATTGGTTGTTTATGATTCTCACCACAAGAGTGTTTATCATTCCTTGGGTATATGAATTTTTTCAGTGCAAGGAAGATATTAAAATGACTACGCAACACTCATATTTATAGAGAAGTCTTAACAGTTTTTCAAACTGTCCAGTACCGACAGGTCGGTGGCACCGATGGGTCGGTGTTCATATTATTATCGTGCAACCACGCAACTGTTGCGCATTAAATGCACTCCCAACAGTATAATTACTTCTTGGTCGACATGTCGGTGTCGCCGATGGGTCGACAGTCATGGCACCAATAGGCCGGCACATACGAGAGGCTCAGTCTGGGGCAAAACCATGGCGACAGTAGTTTCAAGTCTAGAAACCTGTGTTATCCAGAACGACCTGTCGCCCTTTACCGAGAAGTCGGTCCTAGTACTCTTAATTGGTCTTGATATACCGAGATGTCTGTTTTTTCGAGAGTCCACTTGAGTTCACAATCCAGAACTCATAAGTCTTTTACCGATGAGTTGTTGACCACGAGGGGTCGTTTAAGTTCATCACCGAGGGGTTGGTGCATACGAGACTCTCGGTTAGAGGCATACCCAGAATGACAATTTTATGTTCCAAAACCTCTATCAATCTGGCCGAATGAACTTGGTGGAGCATGATCTTCACTCTTGATCATCTTGAGCCTTCAAGCTTCTTAGCAAGTGCTTCTTCTAAGTCATTGAATTGAGAAACAGGGAGTCGGCCAAGCCGGGGCACTAACAAAAACCATTACAACAACAAAGAGTAGAACACTCTTCAAATTCTGAAGTAGAAGGCACCCTTCTTCTTCAATAGGGCTACCCAAACTCTTTACAACGTTGATCTCAAGATAGAGTAAAAATTACACTTTGAAGCACTCTAGAATAACTCACAAATATATGAAATTGATGTAGCCTAGGAGTTACTCAATCAAAGAACAAATATGGCTCAATGAGGATATGAAAGTGATTTGGGGCTTTTGAGCACTTGATTAATTTCATATTCAATTACAAATGAAAGGAAGTAGTTGGAGAGGATTCAATGTTCATAAAGCCTTGTATTTATAATAAATTTGTAATTTATGACCGGTTGGGCTACATTTAATGCTGAATGGCAATATTTGTTCGTATGATATATGTTTGTATATGGGTAGATATGGTACATGTTTTAGTTCACGTGAGAAGAGCACGTGTGACATTTTACTATTATGGGCTTAAATGTTTATCTTGAGGATCCAACCCAATTTTGATGTTAGGTGATTGGAGATTATTAAAAAAAAAAAAATAGTCACGTTTCAGGCCTACAATCAGGTCGGGGTGTGACAGATCGCCTGCTAGATTCATTAGGTATTATAGAGCTTGATTTGAGAGTCACTCTAGCAACGCACCAACTTTAGGGAGAGGCTCTAGTTGGTGGCTTGAGGAGCCCCTCTGGGAGCAAGGACGAGCTGACTAGGACAAGTTCAAGGAACTGTTCTTAGCTAGTACTTTCCATCAGTGGTGAAGCAATAAAAACCA
Source organism: Chimonanthus salicifolius (assembly GCA_013350335.1). NCBI lineage: Eukaryota > Viridiplantae > Streptophyta > Magnoliopsida > Laurales > Calycanthaceae > Chimonanthus > Chimonanthus salicifolius. The sequence goes on along the minus strand of CM023537.1, from coordinate 43,862,847 downwards.
GTGAGTTTATTAAACTGGAACAGGGTAGCAGTACTGTGCAGGAGTATGAGGCCTGTTTTGTGGAGTTGGCACACTATGCTCCACATTTGGTGGAGAAGGAAGATGAGAAGGCCAGCAAGTTTGAGGAGGGCCTACACCCAACTCTGCAGTGCATAGTCATACCATTGAGGTGCGCTACATTGGTACAACGGGCACTGATAGCAGAGGGTGCCATCTTCAGAGCCAATGGCGCTGCTTACCAGCCATCATCAGTGAGTACTTATAGGACGAGTAGAGGCCACGAAAAAAAGAAAAGGCGGCCAACACCTTATCAGACTTGAGGGACTATTCCTGGGTGACCACAACCCGGTTCACTTGTGCCGGTGATGGGTGGCTAGCCTGAGTCTGGCAAGTGTTTCCGTTGTGGCCAAGCCTGTTACATTCGAAGAGATTGGCCTCAGTCCCAGCACCACTCCGAGACCTTCTTTTGCTATATATATGGTGATACTGGCCTCATTTTGTGGAACTATCCTCAGAGGGGCAACCAAGGAACTGTAGTGGCACCCACTCAGGTGATGGTTCTTGCGGTTATTTACGGTCAGATGGTACCTACTTGACCTCCAGCACTAAGAGCAATGCCTCCACAGAGAGGTAGGGGCCGAGGCAAGCCCAATCAGTCAGCCCCAAGCACGATGTATGCCTTGATGCAGCAATCAGAGGAGTTTCTGCCACCAGTAGTTATGTAGGGTATGTTGGTTCTTCATGGTTCATTGGCTCATGTTTTATTTGATTCGGGTGCCTCACACTCATATGCTGCTTTGTATTTTGCCCTTAGTTCTAATTTGAGAGTAGAGAGGACTAAAACACCTTTATAGATCAGATCCCCTTTGGGTAGTGAGGTAGTTGTAGATCAGATTTGTCGGGATTGTGTTTTATCTATTGGTGGCTTGCACCTAAGTTTGATCTGCAGATCATGGATATGTCAGAGTTTGATGTTATCCTCGGGATGGACTAGTTATACTTTCACCGAATCGTCATTGAATGTATTGCAGGAGGGTTTCAGGTAGTACTACTCCAGGCATGACTTTTGTTGAGCAGTTGAGCACTGTCATTTATCCGAGTGTAGATCAGTTGGGTGGACTTGTGGTTAATTTGAGTTGTGAGGGTTTGGGGCCAACAGGTACTGAGATGCCCCGCATGGTGTGTGAGTTTTCGGATGTCTTTCCGGAGAAGCTCACTGAACTATCGCCATGTAGAGAGGTGGAGTTCGTTATAAACCTGCTCCTTAGTACCACTCCTATCTCCGTTACCCCTATTGGATGACACCAGCTGAGATGTTGGAGTTAGGGAAGCAACTGGCAGAGCTGCAGTCGGTTGTTTTCATCTGTCCTAGTACATCACCATGGGGCGCTCCGGCCTTGTTCACTAAGAAAAATGATAGGAGTATGAGGTTGTGCATAGATTACCGGCAGCTGAATCGTATGATTGTGAAGAACAAGTATCCATTGCCTAGGATTGATGATTTGTTTGATCAGCCGAAAGGATCCAAATGTTTCTCGAAGATTGATCTCCGATTAGGTTATCATCAGGTAAGGGTGCGGGATTGTGACATAGAGAAGACAACATTTCGCACGCGGTTTGGGTACTTTGAGTTTATAGTGATGCCTTTTGGAGTGACCAATGCCCCATCCACTTTTATGGATCTATGAACCGGATCTTTAAGCCTTATCTGGATCGGTATGTGGAGGTATTTATCGACGACAACCTTGTGTACTCAGCATCAGAGGATGATCACGAGCAACACTTGAGGACTGTATTATAGATTTTGAGGGATAATAAGTTGTTTGCAAAGTACAACAAGTGTTAGTTTTAGTTACCAGAGGTATAGTTTTTGGGACATGTGGTATCAACGGAGGGGGTGGTTGTTGATCTGACCAAGGTGGAGTCCGTGATGAGTTGGGCGAGGCCGCGTAGTGTGACCGAGATCTGTAGTTTATTGGGTCTGGCGGGCTACTATCGACGGTTCATACAAGACTTTTCCAAGATAGCTGCCCCTATGACGAGACTGACTCATAAGGACCAACTTTATGATTGGACCGAGACCTGTGAGTAAGCCTTCTTGGAGTTGAAAAAGAGACTAACGACCGCCCCAGTGTTGGTCATACCTAAGAGAGGATTAGGCTATGCAGTCTCCTGTGATGCTTTCGCAGATGGTTTGGGCTGCGTCTTGATGCAGGATGGTCGTGTTGTGGCGTATGGTTCTCGACAGCTCATGGCTCGCGAACAAAACTATCCCACTCATGACTTGGAGTTGGCAGCAATTGTTTTTGCACTTAAGATTTGGAGACATTATATCTACAGAGAGAAGTTTGAAGTATTCTTGGAGCACCACAGCCTCAAATATCTGTTTACGCAGAAAGAACTGAATATGAGACGGTGTCAATAAATGGAGTACCTTGGGGATTATGATTTCGAGCTTTCTTATCACCCCGACAAGGAGAACGTAGTTGCGGATGCCTTGAGCCGACAGTCTCGAGGAGTACTAGCTAGTTTGATTGGTGAGGCCAGAGCAGCAGCCATGTGTAGTATAGTGGTACGACCAGAGTTGGATGAATTAGTTTTGAGAGCTTAGCAGATTGATTCAGATTCGATGGGGTATCGAAATCGAGTGGTTGCTGGGGACATATCACATGGTTGTACAGTTCGAGTAGATGGTGCAGTGACTTTCGATGGCCAATTGTATGTGCCTCAGCAGTGTCGCGAGGATGTTTTACGACACTTCCACCATACGAGATTTGTGGTACACCCTGGATGTGCTAAGATGTACCATTATCTGAGCCGTTAGTATTATTGGGTCGGCATGAAGAGGGTAGTAGCAAAGTTTGTGGCCCGATGTTTGACATGTCAGCAGGTCAAGTTTGAGCACCGGAGACCAGCTGGTGTAGAGTAACCACTTAAGATATCTGAATGGAAGTGGGAGCACATCACCATAGATTTGGTGATTGGACTACCGAGATAGCCCATGGGGCACGATACCATTTGGGTCATAGTGGATAAACTAACCAAGTCAACCCGCTTTATTGGCATGAAGGCGACTGATTCCTTGGAGATACTAAGTCTGTTGTATATGGAGCAAGTGGTTAGACTGCATGGAGTGCCAGTGCCGATTGTCTCAATCCGAAACAATCAGCACTGGCACTCCATATAGTGCCATCTGAATGCTAGACTGGTAGTTGTTGTTGTAGACAAACTCAACCAGATACAAGTGATCCTCCCAGCTACCCATATGATCCTGAATACAGGCATGAAACATGTCCTCTAAGATTTGTATGGTCCTTTTTGACTGGCCATCTGTCTATGGATGAAAGGTTGTGCTAAGCATAACTGAGTACCCAACTCTTAGACAGATGGCCAGTTGAAGCAGACCATGCAAATCTTAGAGGATATGCTTCATGCCTGTATTCAGGATCATGTGGGTAGCTGGGAGGATCACTTGTATCTGGTTGAGTTTGTCTACAACAACAACTACCAGTCTAGCATTCGGATGGCACCATATGAGGCATTGTATGGTCGACCGTGCAGATCATCCTTGTGTTGAGTAGAGACTAGTGAGGTTGTCTTGGCAGGACCAGAGACGGTTAGAGAGACTACAGAGTAGGTCAGGCTCATTAGGTAGAGGTTGTTGACTGCCCAGAGCCGGTAGAAAAGTTATGCTGATCACAGGAGGAGGCCATTGGAGTTCGCAGTGGGTGATCATGTTTTCCTTAGAGTCTCGCCCCATCTTGGAGTTTAGAGTGTAGTGCCTCGGCTTGGCCAAGTCCCTATGTTTGTCAATTCAATGACTTGGAAAGAAGCATGTGCTGGAAGCTTGAAGACCCAAGGTAATTGAAAATGAAGATCGTGCCCCACTGAATTAAAGCTCATCGTTATGACAATTACAAAACATGTATTAGGGCCATAGATGACTTTAGGTGGTACCCACACCTTAGAGAGGACTATTCCTAGGCGTAGTCGAACAAATGATAAAATCATAAAAAACCTAGAGAGCAAGCTTGACAGTGAATTGGAACCCAATTTGGAAATATGTATTTGGTTTCACTGTCAGCTCGACCAGTCGTTCTCATCTACCCCTCGGTGGAGATAAGATCTACCCATCGTGGTCAAAGACTGGTCGACCATATTGACATAGGTTCTGGGTCATTGAACTGTCATTCTGGGTATTTGATCGAGAGTCTCGTATGCACCGACCTTTGGGTGAAATGCTAAAACGATCCCTCGTCGTCAATGACTCTTCGATAAAGATTTATGAGTTTTGGAACTTTGAACTCAAGAGGGCTTTTGAGGAAACATACATATTGGTAGTTCAAGACCGACCGAGAGTACCAGGACCGACTCCTCGGTAAAGGGTGACAGATTTCTAGACTTGAAACTACTATCAGCATGGTGTTGCCCCAGACTGAGCCTCTCGTATGGACAGACCTCTCGGTGCCATAACTATCGATCCATCAGCGTCATCGACATGTCGACTGGGAAAGAATATTACCGTTGGGAGTGCACTTAATGCACAACGGTCGGGTTTGTAACGGTAAAAATTCTAGTCACCAACTCCTCGGTGTGACCGACCTGTCAGGTGATTACCGTTACTACAACTGGTTGCTTTATCTATAAATACAGATCTTTATGCAACCAATTGGCATCCTTTGGCAAATCTGTTGGACCCTCATCATTATCAGTGAGCTTAAACAAGAGCCAACAAAAGGATCACTCTCTCTCTTGTGCTTGAACTAGGAGAATCTAATACAACCAATCATATGGATTGAGTTTGTGAGAGAGAGATGAAGGAAATGATCATAAAAAGCTGTGGTAAAACTAGTTTCCTTAACACCTTGGATTGTGATTTCTTTACGGCGGCTATAAGGCGGACTGTCTGCACACATTGGGTGGGATCTTGAAGAAGCACACATCAAGAGATAGATCTACAAAGGCAAGTGCTTCTTGGTTTTAATTTTTTTTTAAAACATTTGTTCAGGAAGTGGATTAAGGAAGTTTGGTTCCGGAACCACTATAAAAATCTGGAGTGTCTTCGGCACAGTGGTGGGTGGAATTCCCAGCCAAATGGATTGGTGGAATTCTTATTCTGCAGTGGTGGGTGAAATTCTCAACTGATTGAGTGAGGTGGAATTCCTATTCTAATTGTGAGGGTGTAAGTCCCCACTTAATGGATTAGGGGATAGCTCAAGGTTGAGTGGGTCCTAACAGTGGATGTAGGTTGGCTAACCGAACCACTTTAAATTGGTCTTATGGTGTTTGATCTGTGTTTGTATTTAGTATTTAAGTACTCTTCTCAACACACATCACTTTGAATGTTGATTATCTTATTTTACACATTGAGCAAAAGCATCGATAATCAAACAATATGTAAATGGTTATAATCTTAGTGTGATCATTTAAAGAAACTGTTAGTACCCCGGCTTGGCTGAGTCCCCGTTGGTCAATTTCATGATTCGGGTAGAAGCACTTTCCAAGAAACTTGAAGACTCAAGATGATCGAGGAAGAAGATCATGCTCCACTACGCTCAAAGTTCATCGTATGGCAATCACAAGAACATGTAAATGGCCAAAGATGACTCTAGGTGGAACCCATACCTGAGAGAGGACTTCTAGGTTTAGTTGCATATGTTGGTAATAAACATAATATTGCCTAGAGAGGATGCTGAAGTGACCTTGGAAACATGAATTATGTTCACTGTTAGCACGACGAGTCTATCTCACCGACATCTCAGTGTAGTCAAGATGGACCTATCGTGGTCAAAGACTGGTCGGCCAAATTGACATTGGTTCTGGAACTTCGAACTATCATTCTCGATATGTCTCTGATCGAGAGTCTCATATGCACCGGCCCCTCGGTGATGAACTTAAACGACCTCTCTTTGTCGACAACTCATCGGTATAAAACTTATAAGTTCTGGACTGTGAACTAATAAGGGCTCTCGATAAAACAGGCATATCGGCAATCAAAGACCGATCGAGAGTAACAGGACCGACCTCTCGGCAAAGGGCGACAGATCGTTCTGGGTAACAGGTTTCCAAAGTGGAAACTACTGTCAAACATGTTTTGTACCAAAATGAGCCTCTCATATGGACCGACCCATCGGTGCCATGATTGTCGACCCATCGGCGACACCGACATGTCGGTCGGAAAGTAGTTATGCCGTTGAGGGTGCATTTAATGAGCAACGGTCTGGTGGTTGGACGGTAATAAATATGCACACTGACCCATCGGTGCCACCGACCTGTCGGTCCTGGACAGTCAAGATCACCGTAAGACTCCTTTATAAATATGAGTGTTGTGTGATCGTTTAACTATCTTTCTTGAACTGAAAAGAGTAATACACTCTAAGGAACGATCAACACTTGTGGGAAAGATCATAAACAACCAATCTATTGATTGTGTTTGCAAGTGAGAAAGAGAGGAGGAGAGAAAGATCATAAACAACCAATCTTTGGATTGAGTTTGCAAGTGAGTAAGCTATAAACTAGGAAAGCTTTGGTTAAGCCAAGTTTCCTTGTCAACCTAGAGATTGTGATTGCTACACGACGACTGAAAGAAGGAGCGTCGATACAACTTGGGTGGGATCTTCAAGAAGGAGACATCAACGAGAAAGAACTTTAAGGCAAGCGCTTCTTGGTTTTAATTTTCTTTTTAAAACCTATAACCTGAAAGTGGATTAAGGAGAGGTACTCCGGAACCACTATAAAAAATTCTAGAGCATCGTCTCTGGCACAGAGGTAGGTGGAATTCCCGACTAATTGAGTGATGTGGAATTTCTACTCTAATTGTGAGGGTGTAAGTCCCCACATAGTGAATTTGGGGATGGCTCAAGGTTGAGCGAGTTCTAACAATGGATGTAGGTTGGCGAATCGAACCACTATATATCTTGTGTCCATGTGTTTGTGGTGTTAGAGCCAATTTCTTGTGTTGATTGTTTAATGATATTTGCTAACACACACACACACACTTGATTGTTAAATCCTTTGCAAATAATTAATCAATCAAGTTAATTTCAAAAAGGACCAATGAATTTGAATTGACCTATTCCCCCCCCCCCCCCACCCCACCCCCAAATTAGGGTCAATCAGGTTGTTCTTGCACCCATGGAAAATGAGACTTCATTTGATATCCGAGCTTAGTGCTCGTTACAAGGATTTAATCATCCGAGTAGATTCAAAGGTAGAACACCATGGGAGACAGTCATGCAATATCCAAACTTCATTATTTTGATGGATCGAACTATGCCTCTTAAAAGGCCAAAATGAGAAGCTTCTTTATCTCTATTAATTTATCGATTTGGGATATTGTAAAGACTGGATGGCAAGAACCCACGGATGAGAAAACTGCAACCTAAACCTCTCGGTGTTGTCGACATGTCGACGAATAGACTGTCGGTGTGACAGACATGTCGGTACTATGCTAAATCAAGTACTGTTGAAAAAGGGGGAAAATGTCGAAAAGGTCGACCTGTCGATGGAACCGACATATCGATGAAACAGAAAGTTTAAAATAAAAAGGGGTCACTTTCTGCGAAAGAGACAACACTTTCGAATTCGCTGTCTCCCCTCCCGCGAAGGCCTATGGTCTTTCATTCTCCTCCCGTGCCCTAGACTAGTCGATAGGACCTCTCGGGGTGATTTGCCTTTGGAAAACCATGGGGCTTTCATTCCTCAAGTCCATGGAAGACTGAAAATCACCGTTTTTGTGATTTTCGTAGAACTAGTTAGGGTGTCTGTCTCCATATCATCCCTCTTCGAGCCATTGGTTGAGGATTTCTTCTAGGAAAAGCCATGCCTAGGAAGAAAACAACTCTGACACGTCCTAAGCACTCTATAGAGAGAGGTGAATCCAATTGTGCCAGTAGATGGACCAAGAGAACCAAAAAGACAACTTTTCGGTCTTGCCCTGGGTAAAGCTTTGAAAATCCTATGTATATTCAGGGATAACAGGAAACCCAACCTGAGGTAGGAGAAGATCCATAGTTGACAAAGGTGTCATCCTCGAAGAATGATGAGAGGAAAGGAGAAAAAAAAACAGATGAGGAGAATGGTCGTAGAACCAGAAACAAAGACCATGTTGATAGTGAAGAGGAGAGCGATGACTCTGATGATTTCTGGAGAGACTCTGACGAAGAAGAAGAGTATGAGCACCCTTCTCTAAATAATCTGGGAAGAAAGGTATTCCAATTAGGAAGGAGAATGGACTATCTTGAAAATAGTCTAGAAAGTATCTGGTTGACTGTCCGGGATCTAGTTGCTGCTACATCCTTTTCTGATCGAGTTCCAGATACTCCATCTCCTCCTCCTCCTGCACCCCCTTAGGATGGCTCTGCTTAGAATAGTTCTTTGTTGTTTAGAAAAACTATAATTTTGGTATTTTTACTAAGCATCCATAGTGACCCCTAATAAACACCATATGTACTCAATGCACATTTTGTTATCAATGCAATGATATGGTTTGGTTTAGTATGATGTGTGTATTTCTATGTAAACATGCCATTTATCTCTTGTATATGATAAACTAGCATGCATGATTGAATGAGTTGATTTTGTATTGGCATGTTAAGGGAGTTTAGGGATTGGGTTGTAATGTTGCACACATCCTTGGAGTATGGGGGAGCACAAAATATGTGCTGATTAGATGCTGTCACTAGCCAAGATAGCTTGTGGAGGAATGAGAATGCAGGCTTGCAAGCTTGAAAAAAAAAAAAACCCTTAGGGGCAGCTAAGGATGTGAGGGAGCTAAGAAGATAGCTTAGAGAATGAGGGAGGAAATTCGATGCAAGGCAAACAAATCTTGATTCACGACAAGTGTGCACTAATCCATGGGGGAGAACCATGAGTTACTCTGTGTCAATTGAATTACAAAATGGGGGAGAAAATAGTAGAAGCACCAGTGAAAAATGTGACTTTCAGAAATATAAACAACCTATCACACTAAACAAATCTTTGATTACTGTTCCACTGCGCTTAAAACAATCAAGAAATTTGTAAAAACCATGGAAACTGGAATTGACCTATTCACCCCCCCTTCCCTCTAGGGTCATTCGAGTTGTTCTAGCCCCAAAGGGAACTCTCAATTGGTATGAGAGTCTCGTGCTCTTGAGAAAGGATTTAACCATCCGACTTGATCCATGCTAGAACATTGGCTATGAGGAAAAGCCATGATATTTTCAAACCTCCATTTGTGATGAAAAATGGAATGAAAAACTTTAAATGTTTTCATCAGTAAATATGTTTGGAAATAGGTGAATAGAAAGTGGTCTAAGCCTATGAACGAGGTATTGGATAAGCCTTCAACTTCCATGACCACTCAACCCAAAGACCAAATAGCTTGGATTAGTGATGAATTGACTATGCACTTTAAATAAAACTCTTGTAGTATTCATCAATGTTGTTTCATAATAAGTTTTTGAAATATTTAAAAGATACGAAACAACAAAAGAGGTTGAAAGAATTCATGGAAAAATTGCCTCTTCTAGCCCAATGGATGACATCACCTATTGTGACTAATTTGTGTGCTGTGAGTATAGGTGATTGCCTAAGTTCATCCATTGAAAAAGTCCAAGCTAAATCCTCTAGAGAAGAAGAGGATGGTGTAAAGAAAATTGATGAAGGTAGTGACCTCCAAGTATCCTATAAGGCCATGTACCGAGATGTTTTCCTCTCGTGTTAAGATTAATATCATGGTACAAAATCTGGAGTTTTGATTCATAAGATCAAATGGAAAGGCACCCAAGATTAAAACCAGATTTGATAAAAGGTCATCACTGGATTGTGGACTTAGATTCCAAGTCTCACAATGTTATATTCAAATGTGTAAAGGGATACCACTGTTGGTGTCACATTTGAAACATGTTTTTGGAATCATCTTGTAACTTGCCTTCAATCCATGTTCTCGTTTGATTGTTCGATTGATCTTATAACAAGATAATCGTGTGTACATGTAGGTTTGCACTCTACTATTGGAATATAGTTATCTCATTTCATTTCATATGCCATGTGACTTGTGCATCTTTAGGAAATGAATGTAGTATTTGCATTACCTCATGTATAGGGTGTGTATGGGACACACACAGTGTCGTTTCATTCCAAGTTCCTAAAACTTGTGAATCCATTATGGAATGAAACGTGCTCTATATCTTTAAATGGATTGTTGGTGTAACACCCTGGATTTTCAAGTTATAAATATTTATGGAAATTGTCCATTTAATTTGTGAATTAATGGATATGGACCTTAGATGGGTAAGGTGTTGGGTCAATTGCCCAATTAAGACCCAACGGATTGTGGATATGGTTCAATTGAAATAAATGGGTGAGATTTATTTAATTGGGTCAAGGTTGACAATTGGGTCAAATGCCCAATTGGGACCCAATGGGTCATGGTTGACTTGGTTGACCACCAAGTGAGTTCAAGCTTAATTAAATTAGGGCTGAATTAAGTTGGAAATGGAATCAAGTAATTGAGTTGATTTTAAGTGAGTTAACTAGAGTTGATTTAAAGATATGAGTTGAGTTAAAGAGGTGAGTTGAATGGGAAGTTAATGGGACTTCCATCTTAAGTGAGTGGAGTGGGAAGATAAAGAGTTTTGTTGTTTCAAAAGACACCTTCAAGGGTTACACGTTGGAATGGTGGGAGTTTCATCTGATGGGATGAAACTCCAAAGGAAGCTTTAATGAGGGAGGTGAAGAGCCATGGTGGTTACAAAGGGGTATCACCAAAGGACACCACCCTTGGCCGACCCTTATTGATCAAGACAAGGAAGTTGGAGGGTTTTGATGTTACACAACACACGTCCAAGTGTACACGTTGGAACATGGAGGGTTTCCATCTTATGATGGAAACCCAAGGGTCATATGGTGGGGAGTTTCATCTCATGGGATGAAACCCTCAAAATAAGTATCAATGAGGAGGTGAAAGGTCATGGGAGTTACAAAAGGACATCAACCCAAAGGACACCACCCTTGGCCGACCACTCTCATAGAACAAGACTTGGAGTCTCATCTCACTCTCTCCCTCTCTCACTCAAGGCTGACCACTCTCATTGAACAAAGGAGAGAACACTTAGAGGTTTTATCTTAAATCTCCTTTCTTTCTCCCTCTCTCAAACCTATACCTCTTGGCCGAACCACTCCTAGAGATTTTATCAAGATCAATCTCGGCCAAGGGTCAAGAAGGAAGGAAGAAGAGGCTAAGAAGGAAAGGAGCAAGAAACCGGAGGAGTCGCGGAATCAGTACGTACTCAATGAGATTTTATTAAGTAAGATGGTCAAGGAAAAATGGCCGAACCCTAATCTTGTTGTGGCTAAGGACTTATGCATTACCATATGGGAAATGGTGGATGATCAAGGATCATGGTTTGGCCCTTGCATAGTGAAACCCTAAATCGTATATATAAGAACCATCAAGGACAAAAAGGGGATGGATGAGGTTCGGCCATCACCATGGCCGAACCCCATCAAAGGAGTAAATCTTGGAAGTATGATTTTTAGAATAAATTGATGAACCATAGGGTTCGGCCATGTTGTATGGTTGAACCCCATGGAAGAATATCATTGGTTTAAATGGTTTTAAAGGTGGTTAAACCATGGAAAGGTATTAAGGTTTTAAAAGGGTTTAAATGATGGAAATATTGGAGGAATGTCAATGGTGGTAAATGGGTCTAAATGATGTAAAGGGTGGAGAACTATGGACCATGGGTTCGGCCATGGCGTATGGCCGAACCCCATGGAGAAATATTGAATTATTTACATGTATTTAGATCATGGAAATAAGGAGGAACGTTATTGATTTTTAAATGGTCTCAAATGTTATAATGATGAAGAACCATGGACCATGGGTTCGGCCATGGTGTATGGCCGAACCCCATGGAGAAAAATTAATTGATGTATTATGAATCTAAGTATATGATTAAACCTCCAATGGAGGGACTTGGTTTATGGATCTAGTGTTGGGAATGATTTAAGAAAAAGAAGGAAAGAAATGACATCATGGGTTCGGCCATGATGAATGGCTGAACCCCATAAACCTTTTTAATGGGTCATATACGGATTATGTCATGATTAATGAATCTATGATTATGGATCTATGATTATGGATCAGTTATGGACCTAAGATTATAAAGGATTTAAAGGAGAAGATGGAAATTGAGACATCATGGTTCGGCCATGGTATATGGCCGAACCCCATGGACTAATTTTAAAAAGGTTCATTTAGAGATCTATGTATGATTTAATAAATGAATGTATATGCTAGGAGATGGAAGGATTTTAGTATGGGTTTTATGTTGATGGATCATTTGTGGATCCATGCATGAAATGTGTACTTATGGATCTATGTTTTGGATCTAAGTATGAGGTGATGGAAATAATGACTAAGATGTAAATGGGATGAGAATGATGGACCATGGGTTCAGCCATGGTGTATGGCCTGAACCCCATGGGGAAGGTTTTTTGTGGACTTAGGGTTTTATGAATGTTAGATGATTAACTTATATGTGTGTATGGATTGATGAACCAAAAGATGGCATGATCTTGGACTTAATTAAAAGATCGAAGGATTAAAAAGAGGGACCCAAAACCAAGTAAGTGACGTTCGGCCATGTTGTATGGCCGAACCCGACTAAGGTGTTTATGGACTTAGACATGATTGGAAATCAAATGTAACATGGGTTTGATTAATTGATATGTAATAAGGTAACGGGACCTCACAAGCGGTGTACGATCGGTGATCGGTTTCCGGACAAAAATGCAAGGACAAGTTAGTTGATCATTAGTAGGATTCTACCTCATTGAAACCATGGGATATGTATGATGATTTTAATTCATATTTTGATAAGTTATTTTGGTATCAAACAATATGTTGCAATTATGGGATTTTCGTGCTATATTTTGTAATATTCTATAGCATGTTGGCATTTGCATCTCATGCATGGTATGGGAAGGATGGAAGATAACCGGAGACCCACGCTCCGTCGAGGCGTCCATAAGTCGTGAGGGGTACCTTGATGTGCATTATCCCATCAAGAGGTAACCGGAAAACACACTCCTGTCGCGGCATCCGTAAGACAACTATGGGGATACCTTGATGAGGAGTTTTCCATCAAGGGGATACTATGTTTTGTGAGGATACCTTGATGAGGAGCTTTCCATCAAGAGGATGTTTTGTGATTGTGTTATGGCTGATGGGTGGGAGTCATGGCATATGGCACCCATGGCATGGCATTGCATAAGCATGATTATGATCTCTATTATCATGCACTGTTTCTGTTTTTATCTGTATGATTGGATCTCTATTATCATACAATGTTTTGCACAAGATGTTTTACAGATACGACATGATGTATTATATTTGGATTTTTATACTAACCCATGTGTTTGACCCTAATTGGAATACCTACTGGGCGCGTTGTCTAATGCCCTACTTCTACTCTAGTTGATGACACAGGGAATGGCCTGAACGAGGACGTGATCGGAGCCAAGCTTAGGAGCTTGGATGATTAAGTTGCATTTTGTTTAAGTTACTCATGGATAATGTATTTGAGTAATGAGTTCGTGGGACTGCAATAACGTAGATTATTTGCTATGGTTTGGAATGTTAATTTTGGATATTTTAACATAAGATAATTATTATTAAGTGATGGACTCCTTGCTATCTAAAATGGAATAGAATTATTATTCTATATATTTCCACATCTATGATTTATTCCGCATGTTAACTTGAGTATGTGTGAACCGTTTTAGTGGACTTGGTCCACGCACACGTATGGTTGGCCAGTTAAGGGTCGGGCTTTGGAAGCTCGGACTTAGTTCTAGTCGTAACGTCCCCGCTCTATCTCATTCTTTTATTCAAAAAAAAAAAATAGACTCTGATTTTCGGAGAGTGAAAAAGGGCGGGGCGTTACAGTTGGCTTGGTGTGACTTACCAAAGGTGTTGATCAAAATGTTCAAATATGCTTATCTATAATCCATATATGTTCCAGCTCTTTTCAAGGAATTGGAGTATACTTGAAAGAATGGTAAAAGTGTTTATCATGTTTTGGATAATAACATGATAATAGGCATAAGAGTTGTGTGGGTAGCGTCATACTTCATTTCTCTATGCATCATTAATGTAATAAAAAATGTGAAATGAATATATGAATTGTGTGCTCAGTGTCTCATTCCAATGTCTAATATGTTACACTTTATGTGGAATGACTCTATGTTCAATACACCCTGTCTTTGTTAAAGCCTGGAAATTCCGCATCTCATGACATCACACACTTGGATAATATGTTTGAATTGATGAATTAAATGTGTTCAAGATACTTGGATTGATTTGGATCCAGGAAAAGAGATCCATAATTGTAAATTACTCCGACCTAACTTACTGTTAAATTTAGTGATTAACTATAGTTAACCATGTTTAGTGGTCGGTTAATTTGGACGATTAACGGATGTGCTTTGTTTTGAGTCAAAGTTTGACTCGATTAGAGTTCGGGTTCTGTGGATCCAACTTGTTGAGTGTTGTGGCGAAGTTGATATTATCCGAACTTTTCTCCGGTTGAGGCAGTTAAAGGTCACTTATGTTTGGTGAATAGTCATTTGAAAGATCTAAGTTTTCAAATTTCACACATTTGTTCAGTTTTGAATTTGGAGTTTAACGGTTTTTACAGTTTGTCGTTTGGATTTCCGAAAGTGTGTTTTCGGCATAGCTGAGGGATACCCTTATTTTTAAAACATTGTATTTTAAGCGTTTGGGAGTGTCAAAAGACCTTGAAGTCTTAAAATATTTTTATCAAGTTTTTGTAACTAGTCTAGATATTAAATTTGAGAAATTTTGAAAATACACAGTGCTTAAAAAATAACTTTGAGGTTTTAAAAGAGATTTTATTATTCAAAACTATAACAATTATATAGTTTTATTTTTTTAATTAATGCACTATGCATTACTGTAGCCACACTTCGTGCGATCCATCCCTCTATGTGTAGAGCATGTGATGGCAGGCCATTCCTCGCCATACCTTGGAGGTTTATAAAAGGAGAAGAAATGAGGAAAATTTTCAAACAGCGTCTCTTTGTTCTCTTTCTTCTTCTCTGCTTCATTTCTTCTCTATTCTTCTCTTCACTTCTGACGGAAGTTACAGTGAGCTTTTGGGTTTTCTTGGATTTTCCAACTTCTTCATTTCTCAACCGTTTTCAGCAATCAAGGTATGGAAACTGATCTACTCTCAATTTCAGGAAATCCTGTACTGATTTTATTTTAAGAAGAACAAGTTTTGTACTTCAAAAATGATGCCAAAGATTTTAGGAAAATGTTGTTTTCCCTTAATTCTTGAGAAACACCTTTAGAGGTGATTTTCTTGTGTCAAAGCATTATTTTTGGTAACTCTAAGCTAAAAGAGGGGAAAGATTAACCTCCAGCTAACTTTGGATGTTTATTTTATTGTATGACTGTTTACTTTCCTGTACCCTCTAAGCCTACCTCAATACGTCTCCATGGTCCTATCCAGAAGACAATACGAGGATGACCTGAGCATTTTAATTTACTGTACCGTAACCTCTGGGCACAGTCTCAATACTCGAACCTGGCCAGGAAAAAATACGAGACTGGGCACTGAGTACTTTCATTTTTCTCTTTATTGTGTGTTTTGAATGACTGACAGCTGACTTTGACTTTGTAACACCCCGGATTTTTAAGATATCAATTTACATGAATTTTGTCTATTTAAATCATGAATTAATAGACATGGACCTTAGATGGGTAAGGTGTTGGGCAATGGCCCAATTAAGGCCCAACGGTTATGGAATGAGTGTTCAATCTAGGGTAAATGGGTAAGATACTTATAATTGGGTCAAGGTGGCTATTTGGGTCAAAAGGCTCAATTGGGACCCAATGGGTCATGGTTGACTTGGTTGACCACCAAGTGAGTCCAAGCTTATTTAAGTTGGGACTGATTTAAGTTGGAAAGGAAATCAAATAATTAAGTTGAATCAAGTGAATTAAAATGGAAAGATAATTAAGTGAGTGAGTTGGTTTTTAAAGTGATGAGTTAAATGAGTGAGTTGATTTGAAATAAATTATAAATGAGTTGGATAGGAAGTTATGGGGATATTCATCTCAAAAGAATGGAGTGTGAAGTTGAAGGGCTGATGTTTCAAATTGAAACACCAATCCACACGTTGGAGGGAAAGGGTGGGGGGAGTTTCATCTCAAAGATGAAACCCCTACATGAAGCTTTAAATGACAGGAGGAAGATGGGGGGAGGTTACACCAAGGCAACCCTTGGTGGCAGTTGGAGCCTTGGGAGTTTCATCCCATGGATGAAACCCCCAAGTAAGCATTAAGAAGAAGGTTTAAAGAAATGGGAGTTACACAAGGGGGCTGCACCAAAGCCATCACCCTTGGTCGACACTACTGACCAAGGAAGAGATTTGTTTTGCATTTGCATTCTCTCCCTCTCCCTTTTGGCTGTTCTCTCTCTCTCTCTCTCTCCAAACATCATTTGGCCGGCCAGCATTCTAAGAGAAAGAAAATCAAAGTTCTCACTCAAGGCCGAGTTCTATCTCTTCCTTTCAATCCACACCTCTCAAGGCCGGTTCTCCTCTCAAAGACCAAAAAGGACTTAGCATGAGTTGATCTCAAGTTTCTCTCTCAAACTACCCCTTTTGGCCGAACCACTCCAAGTGTGTTATCAAGATCAGTCTCGGCCAAAAGAAGCAAGAGGAAGGAGGAAAAGAGGCTAAGGAAGAAAGGAAGCAAGAAGGAGCAAAAGAAAACCGGAGGAGTCGCGGAACCGGTAGGTTTTTATTCATGGATTGTATTTAAAGTAAAGAACCATAGATTTCAGCCATGGTGTATGGCCGAACCCCATGGAAGAAAGATTAAGAGATGTTTATGATTGTTAATGGAAAAGAGGAACCATAGGGTTCGACCATAATGCATGGCCGAACCCCATGAAGGATCATTGGTTTTATTTTAAGGGATCTTGAGGGATAAAAATCATGGACATATGAGTATGTGTTAAAAGGTTTTCAAAGGGTTAAAATGGAAGATGTTTAATATTGTAGAAAGGTTTTAATGTTGGAGGGTTGGATCAAAAAGAATGGAAAGGAAGGGCACCAAAACCAAAGGGTGAGGTTCGGCCATGGTGTATGGCCGAACCCCACCAAATATATTAATGGAGTTAAGGTTTATTAGACATTGAACCATGTGGACTAGTTTATTAATTTTAAAGGGTTTCAAAACATGAAAACCATGGAACATGTGAATACCTTAAAATTGTTTTTAAATGGATATATGGTTAAGGCATGGGTCGGCCATTGTATGGCCGAACCATAGTGTTATTATGGCTAAGATGTTAAAGGGGGACAAAACTTAAATGAGTGAGGTTCGGCCATAACTAGAGTGTATATTATGAACATGAAAATTGTGGATGCATGTTAAAGAATTTTAAAGGACTTTGAAGGGATTAATGGAGTAATGTTTATGGACATAGGTTGTTAGCAATGGTAAACAAGGGTTAGACCAATGGCAAAACCGTAAATACAAGCTAGAATGTAAATATGAGAAATTGATGGATCATGGGTTCGGCCATGATGTATGGCCGAATCCCATGGGTAATATTTTTATGGACCTAGGTTATTATAAATGATAAATGATTGCTGTATAAGTAATGAGATTAATGGACTTGAAGAAATGATTAAAATCAAGATAGTGAGGTTCGGCCATGTAGTATGGCCGAACCCCACTAAGGTGTATTTGGTGGACTTGGACCTAATGTTAAATCAAAAGGAATATGGGTTTGACTTGTCGATATGTAACAAGGTGATGGGACCTCTTAAACGGTTCGCGATCGTGAGCGGTTACCTGATAAAGGAGCAAGGACATTTAGTGGTCTTGGGTACGATTCTACCTTATTTGAAACCATGGTTATGTATGTTGGTTTTATCTTATTTTTGTGAGTTATGTCGTAAAATAATATGTTGCAAATATGAGGATTTAATGCTAGATTTATCATATAAAATAGCATGGAATTCATTAGCATCTCATGCATGGCATGGGGTGAAGGTTATGGGATCGGAGGGACCACACTTTGTCGGGGCATCCGAAAAACCTATGTGGGGGTATCTTGATGATGAGAATCCCATCAAGAGATAATCGGAGGGGCCACACTCCGTCGGGGCGTCCGAAAGACCTATGTGGGGGTACCTTGATGATGAGAATCCCATCAAGAGGATATGTTTGATTGTAATGGGTGGGACTCATTGCATACATGGCATGGCATGATTTTACAAGGTTTTGATGTTACATTATTTATATGCATGTCTTATACTAACCATGTGTTAGCCATACTTAGAATTCCTACTGGGCGCGTTGTTCTAACGCCCTACTTCTACCCTAGTGAATGAAACAAGAAATGACGAAAATGATGATTGTGAACGGAGTCAAGCATGAGGACTTTGGAATGTTATTTGTTATTTTATTAAGTTACTCAATGACATGTAATTTGAGTAGTTAGACTTCGGCATGTAATAATTAGATATTTGCTACGGTCCGTGAATGGTTTGGTATGGATATTTAATTTAAGATAATTTGGTTAAATGACTAAGTACTTTGCTATCTAAAATGGGTAGTTTTAGGTTCTATTATCATCCGCAGTTAGTTATGTTAATTTCCTCAAAGATTATATTTTACTATGTGTGAACCGTTTTCATGGACTCAGTCCATGCACATATAGGGTTGGGCAGTTAAGGGTCGGACTTTAGAAGTCCGGACTTAGCTCGCGTCGTGACGTCCCGCTCTCTATCACTTTAAAAAAAAAATATACTCTGATTTTTCGGGAAAGCGAGTGAAAAAGGGCTGGGCATTACAGACTTAATAAATGGAGTATAAATATTTAGGGAGACTCATTGACATTACGTAGTTTTCAGATGAAAAATGTATTTAAAGAGTTCTTTGGAAATGTTTTAAGTTACTTTAAGTGTACTTGAAATTAAATAAGTATTTATGAAAAATTATGATGTTTTACAGATCGTGGTGATTTATGCAAGCTAGAGAAGGTGAGGGGACTCAACTTTACATACATCCTGTTTATTACGAAGTCTTGTAAGACTTTAGACTGGATTAAGTTAATCTATTGGACTCTAGGATGGAAAATGGGAACCATGGTATTTTACAGATGGAAAAGACCAAATGGAAGCAAAAAGCGAGACCTGACATCGCTTCCTTGTAAGGGATGGTATATATGTTCTGACTGTCAAAACGGAAGCGTAAATAAGGTGTCAGGGAGCCTAGGCCTAGTGGTTTGAAACGCAGTATGGGGCCCACTAGAAATCTAAATAATAATAGATGAGTTGTGGGACTGTTTGTAAATGTCCATTGTTAGACTGGTTAGGAGATTGTGCATTTACGATGTGATTTATATTGTTATTGAAATGCATGTGTTTAGTATGCATGAGATTATACTGCATGTGGTATTCCTGTACTAACAGGGTTGTGCAAATGGTGACTATGAATATTCTGGGTTTGTTAAACCTGGATAATACCAGGGAAGGGTAAAGGTAACTCTATTGTTAAATCCTGGTGGAAAGGTATATAGAGGTTCATATTTATTCCATGTTTATGGATTATGGATATTTAATTTACATGTTAATTTATATAAGCACACACTTGTGTAAAGCTCTTGCAAGACACTGCACTTTGTCCAGCTACGGACCTAATGCATATGAGGTTGAGTGGGATACCTCATGGGGTTGAGTGGGATACCCCCCAAGGTTGAGTGGGATACCTTGGAAGTACATAGTTGAGGTTGAGTGGGATACCTCAATGGGGTTGAGTGGGATACCCCAGTGTGATTAAGATTGTTAATCTTATTAAAGGAAAGAAATAAATAAATGGTAAAATGGTTACTTGTTTATTATTTCGTTACAGTCATGCATTGTATTTTGTGTTAAGTTCATGTCTATGAATATTGTGTATTGTTGAGCTCTTTTCACTGGACTGAGAGCTCACATCGTTTACAATGTAGGGCATGGAATGGTAGAGGGAGCTGAGGACCCCTCCATGATGGAATAGAAGTGGAATTTCAGAGTTTGCGGATGTTAAGACTTGGAATAGCTTAGTTCTAAATTCCATATTTTGGATATTTTGGAATTTTGTATATTTTGGCTTTTGGAGCCATGTATGGCTTTATGACTCTTGGAACAAGTCATATATATGTACAACGTTATGTTTAAGAGATAATATTTGACTTTGGATATGCGTTTGTGAAATTCGAGTGTTAAACAAGGACTTTCCAAAGTCTTGTAATATATGTTTTTCTTGGAAGTTTGATTTCCAAAATCTTGGATTTGGATGCTTAGTTTGGAGTAGAAACCCCTGTGCACAAGTCATAAATGTTTATGACAATGTGTTGGTATGAGAAAATAAGAGTTAGGATGTGCATCTTGATTTGTGAGTGGGTAAACTTGAGAAAAATCAATTCTGTCACTAGCGATGGGTCGTCAGGTAGAGTGGTGACAGGTCGCCAATCCATGATAGTATCGGCCTGGGGGCAAAATGAAGCAATATAGAGTTTCAAATCGACGATGGGTCGTCATCTGGCGATTGATTGCCGATAACCGATCGTCGTTTGGTGACCGATCGCGGGTCACTATTCACAGCAAAAACATACTTCACCAAAACGACCTCGAACTTTTGTGTTCTTGGGCATCCTGAAAAGCTCTTTCAATGCTCTACCTAACCATGACTGAGTTATCACAAATAACTTGTTTGATAGGTGAAAATTTTCCCTCAAAGTCATGGTGTCTAAGCCCAGCTCATAAAGGTACCTCGAGTTGACTTGTACTTGTGGGACTTATTTCTTGGGCTTGAGTGAGCTTGCTAGAAGCCCATGAACTATTGATGATAGGTTTGTTTTAAAAAAAAAATAGTCGTGTTCCGAGCCCACATCCGGGTTCGGGGTGTGGTAGAGTGGTATCAGAGCTTTAGGTTCAGCTCTCGGACTGTGATGGGAACATGCATGCTTAGTTTAAGTTTGTTGTGATTTGGGGTGTATTTGGGTGTAGGTTTTGGTGTAATCCATATAGTTGGTTATTTCATTTTCTTACTAACTGTTGTTTGGTTTTTGGACAGAGATGTCTAAAAGGAAAATACCAGCTAGGGAAATAGGACAAGGGACTCAGAAAGACCATGTGACTCTGTGCTTCTCATCCAGTGAGTCTAGTATGTTAGTTTGGACACCTAACTCATTTCCAGATGATGTGGAATCAAAATCAGTTGAGGGTATTAATATTTCAACTTCTTCTAGAAATTCTACCACCTCTATTGAAACTTTTGAAGAAGACTTTAGTACTGATGATACTGATGTGACTTCTTTTGAATCTGAACCTAGTCTAACCCTCGAAACTCAAATGGGTCAAACACTTGAACCAAAAGTAACTTATTTTGGAACCCGAGATTACCCCAGGACAAATCTTGAACCATTACTTGAAGCAACGCAACATGTTTTTCTCCCTCGTTTACGTCGGCTTGAGCGTGATTTATTCCACAGCCATGGAATTATTCCTCGGTGTGCATTTTGTGACTACACTGGACATTCTGGTAAACTTTGTCCTCGCCTTAAGTGCACCATTTGCGGAGTCTGTGGCCATCATGAAGGAGGATGTTATTACATGAGTCATGATATAACTGTTTAATACAAAATTTGCGGAGAACTAAATCACCTTCAAGCGGCCTGTCCATATTATAGTGACTCAAATGATGAGATTTAGAGCTTTTGGGTAGCCTTTTGGGAGAGCTTTTGGGAGATAGATTGTAACGCCCGCCCCTTTTCACCGTAAAATCAGAGTACTTTTTTTTTTTTAAATAAAAGTGACAAAGGGCGCGGACGTCACGACGCGAGTTAAGTTCCGAGCTTCTAAAGCCCGGCCCTTAACTGGCCAACCCTACGCGTGCGTGGAACATAAGTCCACGAGTACGGTTCACGCGTAGCAAGTAAGCTCACGGAACATAAAAATAAATGCGGATGATCATAGAACTATCCTACCAGTTCTTCAGATAGCAGGGAAGAAATACCCAATTAATTACGAAAATGCCATTATACTGTATTATCCAAAATAATACCTAAACATAGCAAACTACCTAAATTATTACATTTCCGACAAGCTAACTATACAAATACATCTTTTCCAAAATGAAGTAAAACAAAATAATTAATCCGCCTCCCCAAGCTCCTAAGCTTGGCTTCCGTCTCGCCCTTCCGGTCCGCCATCTTAAACATAGCATCCATAATTGTAAAAAAACCCATCATAAGATAAATACCAAAATCAATAAAATATGACAAAAATACCATCACACATCCATGGCTTACAAATAGGTAGGAATCCTACCGAATACCGACTCGCGTCCTTTTTCTAGCTTCGTCCGATAATCCGGCTACCGACACGCGTACCGTTCGTGATATCCAATACCCTATTACATACACATAATCAGTCCACATTTTAACTATTTCTAGGTCCATTCACATTTCCAAGTCCATATGAAAATCAGTCACTATTTAGGTTTTGCGGGTCCCATTTAATCCATTATATATTTTTTAAGTACATGAGTCTAAAATCAGCCTCCTAGGCTTTATTTAACCATACATAAACTTATCACTTAGTGCCTCTAAATACATGGTCCTCTCCCATGGAGTTCTTCATTTTGGCCATTAATTACGGTTTTGCCACTACCTCTTCTCCATGGTTAATCAACCACTCACCCTTGCCTAACTAAGTTCATAATTGATTATAAACTTGGATACCTAACGTAGGTCCATTAATGATCCATTCAATTATGTCACATGACCATTAAGATTAGCCATTTAATTAATCTAACCTTATTCATTTAAACCAATCCAAAACCCCATACTTAACCCTTTAAATGGTTCACCAATGGGCCATGGGTTCAAAATACCCAATTCATCAATTTTTCCCATTTTGTTTTCTTTGGCCTACTTATACATTTGAACCCATCACAAGCCCTTCCATGAAGGGGCTTAACTTATACATTTCAATCATCATCCTTTATCACACTTTAAATCCATTTACAATCATCATCAAACCATCATAAAACCATCATTTTCCCCATTTTTTGTACTCATTTAAACTACCATTACACCACCATAGGGTTCGGCCATTCATCATGGCCGAACCCATGGTTCATGATCCAATAATTTTAACCTTAAACACTCCATTATAATTTCCTCAATTGCCTACATTTAATCATTTTAAAACCCTAAAATCATTAACCACCCTCATTGTCTCCCATTCTTATAAACCCTAATAATTAACCCAATCATCTACCATGGGTTCATCCCCCTCTACCATTTTTACAAAACCTAACAAA
Source organism: Chimonanthus salicifolius (assembly GCA_013350335.1). Lineage (NCBI taxonomy): Eukaryota > Viridiplantae > Streptophyta > Magnoliopsida > Laurales > Calycanthaceae > Chimonanthus > Chimonanthus salicifolius. The sequence goes on along the minus strand of CM023537.1, from coordinate 43,839,446 downwards.
ATACTCCATCATCTACCATTGTTAAGGCCATCAACATCATGCACTTCTCCCATGCATTTTTTTTTTTATTTATTTACCATCCCTTTAAAACAATTTACCAACATTTAATCATTAAACCCTAAAACCATAAACATTCTCCATGCTTCCATTTTTACATAATTAAATTACACAATGTCCTCCATACCTTAAAACCCTAAGAAAATCACACATTACCTTCCAATTCCACATAATTCCATGCTTAATAACTTAATTACATTACATTCCTTAATCCATTTATTTTTTCCTTAAACTAACCCTAATTTACCCATTAGGGTTTTGTCCACTTTCCATCCTTCAAATTGATGGATTTTAAATCCATGGCATAAAATCAATAGGCCACCATTAAATTTACAAAATAAATCCCAAATCTTAAACCCTAAAAATCCAAAAATTCTTGTTTAAGAAATACTCACAATCCGTCGTCTCCTCCGATTTCCGCCGCGCCCGTCGGCTTCCTTAGCCTCCTTTCTCCTTCCTTTTAATCTTTGGTAGGTCAAGATGCTTGATCAATGGTGGAAACCTCCAAGCTTAGAATTGGCCAAGGTAGGGTTTACTTGAGAGAGGGAAAAGGAAAGGATGATGAGAGGGGAGATAGTCACCTTGACCTTAGAGTGATTTTGTGTAAATTTCCACTTCTTTCTTCTCTCCTTCTCTTCTTAGCTTCCTTTCCTTAATTTTTTCTTCTCTTCTCCTTCCTAGTGTGGGACGGCCATGGAGAATGACAATGGAGAGAGTTGAAAAGAGGATAAGAAAATGGAAAAGAACTCAAGACCTACCCCCCATTTGGTGACTTAAACTTACCCTTTACATTAACTACTCTCACCAACCAAAGCAAGATATTTTAAAGATCTTTTATTTGCTTTATGGTGGTGGTTATCTAAACCACCACCAAGCCCAACGTGTTTAACCTTGGAGGTGGGGTAGCTTGGTCTCCATTTGACTAATTTTAACCCATTTAGCCACCAATTTAATAATTTAATAATTTAATTAATTTGATAATTTCCTTA